>QQSS02027445.1:0-19047 GCA_003687565.2 Craspedacusta sowerbii | reverse complement strand
GTTGGTTGGTTGATTGGTTGGTTGGTTGGTTGGTTGGTTGGTTGGTTGGTTGGTTGGTTGGTTGGTTGGTTGGTTGGCTGGCTGGGTGTTTGGTTGGTTGGATGTTTGGTTGGTTGGTTGGATGTTTGGTTGGTTGGTTGGATGCTTGGTGGTTGGTTGGTTGGATGGATGGATGCATGGATGGATGGATGGATGGATGAGTGGATGGGTGGATAAGTGGATGGGTGGATAAGTGGATTGGTTGATGGGTTGATGGATTTATCGATGTAGAAATGGATGGAAGGATGTTTTGAGGTAGAAGTGCTCTTTGTATGTAGTAATTTGATAGTCAATTGCCTTAGCCATTCCGTTGTGTTTAGTTACAAACTTTTTGCCCAGTTTCGCTGCTGCTTGTTACAAACTTCCTATGTTTGCCTAGGTGGCTGTGATTATACCATACCGAAATCGCTATGATCAGCTGAAGGTGTTTCTACGTCACTTGCATCCAATCCTGCAGCGTCAGCAGCTTTTCTACCGTATTATTGTTGTTGAACAGGTGATCGGGTTGTGACGAGCTTCGTGTATTCTGGCTTTTCTTGTTTTCTTGTGTCAAGCTTCGTGTAATCTGGCTTTTCTTGTTGTCGAGGAGGTGGTGGTGGTGCGATTAAATTTGAATATGAAACCTCCCTTTGATTTCCCGCTCTCGGCATAGGCAAATTTACTTGTTTATCTCGATTTCCTCGGTCTTCAGGTGGATAACGATCAATTTAATAGAGCGGGGTTGTTTAACATTGGTTACGCCGAGTCACTGAAGATGGGCGATTTCAACTGTTTTGTATTCTCCGACGTGGACTTGCTGCCGGAGGACGACCGGAATTACTACGGCTGTCCGACGTCACCTCGTCACATGTCTGTAGCAGTAGACAAATTTGATTACAGGTGAGCTTGGTTTCACATGGCTTTTCGTGACGTTGGCCCTTTTCTTTTAATTTAACGCAACCGCGAAGCGCGTCTCGTTTTATTGCAAAATCTAGATGACAGCAGCATGAGGGCGAAACACAGCTATAGGATAATTTTTTGTGCTAGCGCTCTTCACTGAGGAAAACCTGATGCTTTGCCGAGGTGTTGCGGAACTTAAGATAAATTTTGCCTTTCCAAGCACTGTTCTTATTGCTTTTGGCTGTTCACAGGCTGCCGTACGACACGATTTTTGGTGGCGTCGGTGCTTTTGTCAAGGACCACTTCGAGGAGATAAACGGCATGTCGAACATTTTCTGGGGATGGGGTGGAGAGGACGATGACTTATTTCAGAGGTGCGTGTTCTTTCCTTGCAAGGCTGGTGGACGTATTGGCGACTGCATGAGTAAACTTAAATCATAGCACAGGTCTAACTGTTTGATGATAATGAATTCATTATTGAAAGACGGACGTGTCAACTCTGGCTCGCTCTCCAACGCGGTGTTATATGATGATGCAAGTTTTGAATGTTAATTCAGTTATCTTAATTCGCTTGCTTATATAGTCCTTGGAGTAAATGTTTGATTGTAAAGATGGTCTGAACGTTTATGTAATACTGGATGTTCAAGATCGTGATTTTGTAAACCTTATGAGGCTCAGGTCGATGTGCGCGGATTATCGTTGTGCCCTCGTGTTTTATATTCTATCTTGTTTATATTTTTTTTCGGGAGGGGAGATTTTGGGTTTGGCAAGCGTTGCTTGATTTTGCGCGACACAGCTGAATTTAATATAAAGTTTTTAGCATTGCCCGACAGAAGCGACGGTTCCAGGGAACTGAATATGAGCTGAAGTGTACTGCAAAACCTGTTGTCCGCACTAGTTTCGTCCAACATTTATTTTACGATAAACCTGTTTTTAAGCGCTTATATATATATATATATATATATATATATATATATATATATATATATATATATTTATGCTGCTCGAGTAGTTTTGCGGTATTCTCTTAGGCTGAAAAGGGTCTCTCTTATGTTAACTACGTTTATCTAACTATTGATCATAGGATATCAGAAAAAGGTTATCAGCTGACGCGACCGAGTATGCAAATTGGTAGATACACGATGATCAAGCAGAACCATTTTCAAAGCTCCAGGGCTGGGCCTGACAGGTGGGTGAGCCTGTGCCATGCTTAGCTATTAAATTTTTTGCTTGATTTAGTCTGAACTATGCGATAGTTCCGCTCTCTCCTATTGACTCTGATTGCTTCTGAAGCCTTGCACTAGATTGTTCTTGCTTGGACTGCAACAACGACAACAAAAACGACCAATTTTATTTTCTCCTCAAACGCAGTTTGCCTAATAAACAACTCCATATTTGCAATGCAATAGAAAATAAACGCGAGAAAAAATTGCGTTTGCTATAGAAGGAGACATCCTCTTTAGTCCGGGGCATATCTAATTTATGATGCGAGCTATCTGAGTTGCGAAGTAACTTTCTTTTAAGAAATACAGGACAGCATGTCGCACACACATAACTTACGTTAAGGCCTTGCCCAGCACCTATGCATTCAAACTCAAGCCCAACACGTAAGCGTTTGATTTTGAAATCTAAGCACGCACAGATGCCATACACAAAAATTCAAAGGCAAGCCAACCACGTTCAGTTGTGAATTCTAAACGCGCACTCAGTCGATTCGCAGTCGGCTTGATACTCGCGAAGGAATGACGCATACTCCTGCAAAATCCTGCAAGATTTACCTACATGATTACCGTTTTGAAACCACCCGACACGTTTCAATGTGCGGTAAAGGTTCTTGATTAGATGAAATCTAGCATCGGTCATCAAATAACACATAAAGAGTAACTGTCAAGACTCCGTGATTGAGTACACTTGAAACATAGATGAACACCGCACGCCTGCCAAAAACGTGTAAAAAAGGCAAAGAAATACGAAAACGTTACATAATAAGGATCATCTTGAATATCCCTACGCTGCTAACATTAGTGATTTGATTTGTGTGTGTGTGTGTTTGTGTGTGTGTGTGAGTGTGTGTGGGTGTGTCTGTGTCTGTGTGGTGTGTGTGTGTAGGAGGGTGTTATTGGATTATTTAAGTTTAAGTCCCGCAGATGGTTTCATAGCACCTTTAGACTTGATATTGTTGCTGTCTTACATTTCAGTCCTTCTACTTGGTTTGGAAGTTTTGCCGCCTCATATAATGGCTTCGTTATTGATTGAGAGCAATTGTTAGAAAATTTGTGAAGGGACCGGGGCAGTTTCATGCACGGCGAGTCAGGCATGAATTAAAATAAACTTTGTTTAATTACGTCGTCTAATTTTAATATTTGTAGCTGTGAAAGTACATTCGAAATTTTTTTGTTATTGAGCTATAGTTTACTTTGTGCCGTCCCTTCTGGAATTGTTAATCGGTTGCTAAGCGAGAATTTGGAGCGTCAATTATTGACCAATTGGTGTTTTCACGCCTTCTTATTTAAAAGCTTGTGATATAATTTTTCGTATTAGTTAAAAAATGATCAAAGCTGATCGAAACATGTCCTACAAACTTAAAAAAGTTGTCTTTTTTCTGAAACATTTGAAGTACTATGATAACATGGTTTATTTGACCAGAAAAGCTAATTATTTTTATTGCACGTTGTTGCGAGTAAAGGATTTTTGTAGGTAAACAAGCCTAATTCAGAAGTGAGTGAAAGAAGCCAAAATACGTTTCAAGTACGTTCCAAGTTTTTGCAGGAAAATTTTGTGGATGACAGTGTCAAACATCTTCAAAAATCTAAGAATATGCACGAGCCAGGTCGCCATAATAAAAGCGCTTCATTAAAATTTCTAATAAGATAAACTGAAGCTTGTGCAGTAGAGTTTTCTTTACGGAAGCCAAATTGTAGGTCATTTTAAATGTGACGATTTTCGTTTCGTCTCATTAAGTCTCGTTAAGGCGCGGGTAAATTGCTTTCTCTGTTACTTTGCTTATGTTGGATAGCAAGGAGACGGGTCGATAGTAGCTTGGTATCTCTGTTGGACCAGACTTGTGGCCTGGGACAACTTGTGCCAGCTTAAATACATCCGGGAAGGTTCCTTGATTAAATGACTGATTAATGATAAGTTGAATCAAGTGCAATGATGGTCCAATCTGAAGTATATGGGTTGGAATACAATGTGGTCCAGTATAGAAGTGAATAGTGAATTAATGATCTCTAGTATCTCAATGGTGTCAGCCGGATTCAAATTTAAACTGCCTATCAAACAAGAAGGCATGTATTTTTTGAGATTTTCAGATGTATTTCGGAGTCCAGGGAATTACCTTCGGATGAAGAATAAGCGTTCAATGTTTATAGTAATGGTTGGTATTGTGTTTAAGTGGAGTTTATGATCTAATAACTTGGACGTACAGGTTGTCATCCTCTTGTTCATGTTGATAGTTGACTTGATACCATCCCAAGTACGTTTGATATTATTCTTGTGTTGCTGAAAGTAACTATTAAAGTATAGGATTTTGCTTGACCTAATCATATTAGCGATAGAGTTAAGGTGCTTTTTATAGTTAAAGTAGTGCTCACTTGTGTAACTCTGAGAAAGTGTAACTCTACTAGGCTGTAATATTAAAGTCTGTAAATTGTGACTGATAAGTATGTCATAGAAAGTCTCTCGTACCCTTGCATTTATTGTAGTTTCATAGTTAATGGTTAAAATCGCCCGTTATTGTCACTAACGTGTCCTCTATTGTGATTTTTCCCAAAATTTTTGGTAAGCATTTGTCAAAAAATGCAGTGGAAGAAGAGCTTGGGTGCTTGTGAATGCTACCGAATATGCCCTTTTCCCTCCTATTTTTGCGTATTTCTATGAAAAATGATTCACACCCGTTTTCACTCTACGCAAAACTAAGGTCATTTCATTTCATTTATAATGGACTTATAAACATACACGCCTGATTCGCCAGCATTACTAAGGGTCCTAGAGTCAAAGAATTGATATTCGTCAAGTTCAATACACATGTTTTTTTCCGACCTTTTTGACGAGCGTGTTCCCGATATTCCTATTGTTTAAAATTTGAAGTTGAGTTTACTAAGAACGTTTTTCAGTTCTTCTCAGTGATGTTGTTTCAGAGAAGCGACGTTTATATGAAGTACGCCCAGTGAGCAGCCTGAATATAAAATGTGATTTAAAAAATTGGTCAATGTTCCGTCAGTTTGAGGAGTTTTTATTGAAACAATCTTCGTCGAAAGTCGCCGAATGACCATGTATTTAATTCAGTAGTGACTGGGCACTAAAAGTTGGCCGTAGTTCTATATTTAAATGGATGGGGTTTTCTAAGGCGCTGTGAAATAGTTTAATGCTTCATTGTTTCTTAAATTAAAAGGAAGCTCTTTTTGACGGCAAGGTTTACAATGCCAAGATTGACCAAGATTGAAAATTTCAGTCGTTAAGTTTGCCTTAAGGTAACAGTAGCCTTTAAGGTAGCAGTAGCAGGTAGAGCAGTAGATGTGGTGAATGTACATGGGGATAAAGCATTTATGTATTTTGCTTTTGCTTTTGTTAACAATGCTTACTTTTATCAACCACGCAATATAAACAGCCATAAAATAAAAAAAAGGGTATCAACGAATATAAAAGTCAGTTTCTCTAAGACCGGATAAAATGGACGTGAGTGTAAGAATTACGCCGAGTGTAAGAAATTACGGTATATTGCTCAGCGGATATCTTGAACTCAGTCGGGTGACTCCGAAATCCTATTAGCTACAGGCTAGCGAGGATGTCTCCCTTCTCCAACAAATGCGTTCGTGTTTTATTCATTATTTTATGCTATCTCCACTCTGGAGTTGCTTTTTATTTTGGTAGTAGCATTTTGGAGAAAAAATAAATTTTGTTGTTTTTTGTTGTTTGTTGATACCGCTGCAAAAAAAAGCTTAATAGTTAGCATTAGCCAGATAAATTAGGCGATGATCACGGGTTGAGGAGGGGTTAAGGGGCAACATTAACGGTGACTTTCAATCAGCTTGTGGATCGTTATCTTCCCCAACTAATCTAAAAAAAATCATCGTGCGAACTGATTATGGAATCCATTTTCCAGTTTTACTTGTATGCGACACTTGATGGCAGGGAAGGGATAGCAGCTGTTCGTTTCTTTTGTTGAGAGAAAGGAGGTTAGATAACAGGAGGTGGCATGACGTATTTTTTCTGAAGCTTGTCACGGCGTAGGTCCGCCATCTTGGTGCTCTCTTGATATCAAATTTGCTGCAAGAATGCCGGCGTGTTCTGCCTATAGGTGCAACTAGCGTTCAGCAACAGCGAGATTCGTGCGTGTGTTTGACAAACTCTTTGACGTTTTAAACTCAAGAATTCTTCGGGCTAATGTGTATAAGCAACCCGTGCAGGCATCAAACTTCTCGCAGTATTTTGATTTTCTCGACTATTCTAGTACCTACATTGCACAGTTGATAGACCCTGCTACAGGAGTAGGGTCATGGATTGATCCATGATGGTAACTTTCACCGATATTGGTATCAGGTGATTGTATGTGAATAGTACTAGCTTATTTGGTCTCAGTTACTGCCCCTTCTTGTGTTTTTCCCCCGGCCTCGTGTCTCGCCGCTCGGCTATATTGGTTGTTTAACGTTATCGTCGTGTTTTAACGTAGTTATCACGGAGTTTATCTGGAAGCATATGAGTATTTTGTTATCAGCATTACGATGATATCGTCGTATTCGTGGTCTTGTAATTTGCTGCAATTCAATTTTATCTGGACTTTGTTATGAAAGGGAAAAATTGTTTTAAAACTTGTAAATAGAATTAAGAGAAAACACAGCGCAAGGCAGTCTTATTCGCAAGTCTCTCTGCAGAACAAGTAGAGCTTTTGCAATGAAATCGTAACACTTTAGGTTTTATTGTTAATATAAATAGCCTTAAAAATTGTTTGAGTACTGCGTTCACTCAGGCGCAAGTGGCCTGACATTTTTATGCACAGATTTCAAGTTTATCTGAAGCTTATGTTTGGCAAGATAGGAGGCATAGATTTCTGCTATAACCATCCCACAGCTCGACAGTTACGTGCTGCTTTGAGCATAAGGAGATAGAAGATTCCTGTAAAGCAACTACTTGTCTTTCGAAAGAATTTCAATTCTCGCATTCTCAAAGTCTGTATTGACACCAGATACACCGTCTGTTTGTGCAGTCAATAACTCACCTACAGGAACTAGTGCCAGAAGAAACTGTTGTTTTTGATTATGACTAAGTACACATATGCCGTCTCTCTCATTTGTCAGTATGCATAGATAATATAGTGGCCTATACTGCTAGATGTGGTTTCAAGCTTAGAAATTCCTTTGTAATTTTAACTTAACGTAAAATAACTTGTCATGCTGTTGTTGACTCTGTCCTGCAAACGTAAAGGGCAAAAGCGTTTTTGCTGCTCTTGCTGACCACATGATGGATTGTGATCCATTAGAAAATCACATGAAATTGTTTATGAAGGCAGTGGCAGAGAAGTACTTGCAGATATAACTATGCAGAAAGCCTTTTCTCTGCAAAGCATGTTGAGAGTAAGAGGAAATAAGTCCTCAAGTTGTAAATGAGTGTTTAATGGGTTATAAATTTTGCTTTATTTGTAGTAACTAAAGTTGTGGTTGTGTAGTTATTTATATTTTTGTTGGTGCAAATTAGCATGTGGTTTTGCAAATTATTTCTTTGCTAAATGTGACGAATGCAAGCGAGCAAACTTGGAACTTTAAGGACAAGTTGCTTGCAATCAGGTTTGCAGACATGGTTTGTATAGTTTGACTAAGATTCATGACGGGGTTTGACTTGATGAAAAAATGTAGAAATTTAAAATGGCGCTCGTGGGTTGAATGTAAGGAAATTTTTTCAAGAAGCTTTGCCTTCTATAAAATAGTCTAAAATTTCGTATTTTTGGCGTGATCTTATTGACTTCGTAGCTCTGTTGGCTTTTTGGATACTAATTCTTTTTACGTTTACCAATCATGTAGAGCTTTAATTAGGCCCGGTACTTGTGCTTGTCGTACACGTAAGGCCCAGTCTATAGGAAGATTGCAATGTTAAACTGTTGTTGGAGTTTTTTTGTTTTAGCATTTGTTCTTTTATGAACAACACACGTGAACATTTTATTAATCATATATATTATACATAATATTAAGTATATATATATATATACATAATATTAAGTTACTATGTCCAACAACATTCGGTGACCAGTTCTTGCCTTGAACGTCGTAAGCCAAAACTTTGCAACGAACAGTTTTCGCTTCAGCACGTGAGCATGTTTCTAATGGAAAACTCTTTTCCCAGCGCGAGCTTCCGAGGTCTGCTGTGCTGAATTTGGTCAGATGGCCTTGAACGTCGTAAGCCAAAACTTTGCAACGGACAGTTTTCGCTTTATCTCGTGAGCATGTTTCTAATGGAAAACTCTTTTCCCAGCGCGAGCTTCCGAGGTCTGCTGTGCTGAATTTGGTCAGATGGCTTTCGTGTCAAGAGTGGATCATGATGCGGCCAATATGGCTTCAATTCCGAGAGAGGCGTGACCATAAAGGGCGCCTATTATTATCTAGCCTCCTTGGTAGAGAGATAGCGGCTTGCGTTATTAAAAACTTAATTGTTGTTTCTAGTTAGATCTATGTATATTCTAAATCAACGAGCTTTCTTTGTCGCTTATATAGCTAGGTGCGGTACTAAAGGCTCGTAAAGCGCACAACTGCCTGCCTCTTCTCTCACCTGCTACCACGTTGCCAATACTGTGTACACTATTAGTCGATTCTTCTGGGGTACTTGCACTAGCTTCATTAGTAGTTATTTCACTGCCTTTACCATGTCTGCGTCAGTTTAGCCGCCTTCGTTTTTGGGTACTTTTATTCCCTCGATTCGGAGGTACATCCTTCGCGAATTTCACTCGCTCTCGTCTGCCTGATGTATTAAAAATGTGACTTGCATTTCAAGTAAGGTCACTATGCTTCGAATGATCTTCTCAGCGCAGTTTCTTCATATTTCTAAGCAAGTTCGCTGTAGCGTCTCTCGAGCATAGCCAGCGACACTGCCTTCGTGGTCTCATCCTCGCGACCTGCCGGCATATATATTTTTTGCTCACTTTGTCACATTAAATCGCAGTCAGTGGAAGAGGTCGTATATTTGTGTCATACCGAAAACGGCTCACTCAACGCCAAAGTTCGCGCCAGCCTTCGGGTCCCATTCGAATTACGCTAAGTGCTGAAGAGAAAAAACGTACCTGTGCCAAGTTGGCATAGAAGTCCGGTTTAAGAAAACGGTTACCATTTTTGAAGTTTCAGTGCTAAGCAATTATGACGGCCTTGGTGAAGTCGTGACAATATTTACGTTGCGCGTCATACTTTCAGTTTATCTGTAAGGTGGGGCATTTGAAGGTCATGTATCTCCTGCTGTAGATGTCTAATACATGTCGATTGTGGATCACTGAAATAAAAATGCTCTACCATGTCGAGGGAAGCCGAGAAAATCCTGCAAATGGGTTTAACCGTTTTCATTTTCTTACTTTAGGATGAACCTGTTGAAATCTTCTCGAGCGAGAATGGTGGCGGATGGCCTCAATACTCTTAAGTATGAAGTGCGAAAAATTGACGAGGATCCGTTAGTGACTTTCGTCAGGGTGAAGCTGTCCAAGAGTATGTATACGGACTGAAGAGATGGTAGTCTGACCTCAAAGCTCTTGTAAGCCAAGCTATCAAGGCGTATGTAGTGGAATCGAAATTCCGCCGCTGTAATTATGAGCTTAGAGAGAAGCAATGAAGTTTTGTGCTTGTTAAGACTGGAAGTTTTGGAAGTAGACGCGTTGCCATGATGCTTGAAGTCGTTTTTTAAACACGATGCGGTGTGGTTTCATCGTCGAAAACCTCACGAGCACTATTACCTGTAACTATTTATACTGCTTTTCGGTGCTATTTATACTTCTGTAATTATATCCTTTTTAAGGTTCGACAGTTGTTACACAGTTTTGAGCGCAGTGTGCAGAGAATTGATTAAGAGGAGTGACCCCTGACCTCTCCCCGTCGTGTTCCCAGAGAATTTTGAGCCGCCCAGTTATATGCGAATTCTACGTCTGCATCGCAGGTGCGGATCCGACACGATTACTCGTCGTCATCGTTCCTGTGATATTGCGGCGCGATGACTGTCGCCATTTTCCTCTAAAACAGAAGTTTACGAAGGGACGCGATCTATGAATCTCATTTATATTGTTCATGGTGTTGTGGTGCTGGTCCTTTGTTTATATGCTTAATTTTAATTTCTCTTTTGCTTGGTCTTTTGGCAGTCCACACATGACACTGCATGCAGCTGCTGATCTTGTGATGTGAAAGTGTACTGGCCTTGCGAAATAATACATGACTACAACCTGGTAATCGGCTGTGAATTTCTTTACCTGCTGCATTCGAGAGGTCCTTCATCGCGACGGCGATACGTGTGTTAAGCTATACATGGCTTTCTTATTATAGCGCCGTTTCAAAAAGTTCTATATATACAATGATATTCAACTAATTATTTATAATTATAAGGTATTTCAATATTATCATTTTATTTCTAACACGTCATCAATTCATTTTTTTGTTTACTGCACTTTTACTTTATTTACGTTAAGGTAAATAGACCCGCGCGATGAAAAGCATACTTAACGTCAAAACCACTATAAACACGCACCAAAATTGCTAATTTAACTTCACCTCGCGCTCGTCATCAGCAAGAGCATAAAATTGCTTTCTAAGCGGCTGAAGTAAAAGAAACGCGTATCTAGACAACGGAATACGGCCAACAAACAAAAAAGAACTTTGCAATCCCACAAAAATCTCTACCGACAACACACACAGATCCAGACTCTATATCGATCCCAAGGAACAAATTATCTGAGGCGACTCATCTGAGCACCACGAAGTTTCTCGACTGGATGATGAAATCTTCAGTACTGTCGATGATAAGCGACCGACATCACTCCAACGTGCCAAGCATCTGAAGCTGTTTCAGCACTTTGCTCTGACTAGTCTCGCGAATTTCTCCAGCTAGAAACATTTCATCCACTACGCTGTAAACCTGGAACAAAAGCTAACAATTACCAACGCAAATGACATGTCTTCTTTTTTACAAAGAAAGTCTTATGTCGAAACTTTCGCTTATCGCAAACATCAAAAAGAAGAAGTCTAACTGGGCGATAGCGATCAATGGCAAAAGTTCAAGTCTTTAATTAACAGCAGAGAATATGGATGGAAGCGTAATACAGCTTGTTTTACATCATACGCTTTCGACTGCCATATCTTGAAACGTCGCATTAGACTTACTGAACTTAATTTACAAGGAAAATAGACGCACAGATCAACTTACAATAGTGTTTCGGAAAATATGAAGCTTAATGGCACAGGCTTGACCAAGCGTTGATTGCTAAATTTTAGAACTTTTACACTAGGTTAAATTTAGCTGACGTAAATCGTTTTAACAGGTAAAGTGTTAAAAGAATTCATGCCCGTAAACGTAAAAACATCGCTTCTACATTTAAAGTCACAGAAGCCACATACCTTGTAAAAGTTGAATACCAGATCCAATTCGCACACGTTGTGGAAGAATTCATTCAGAACCTACGCATAATATGGCGAAACATCAGAAAAAATCTGCTTGTTACCAAAATCCGGGGCCAAAACGACAAGAAAAAAACAATAAAGCGTCACAGATGTTGAAACCCGGCATGGATATGGCAATGCAAAGGAACCTCTTGGAACCTAACCAACAATAAATCAAGAAAAAACTTAGCAACGTACCTCAACAAAGTTGTGTATCGCCTCAAGGTACATCAAATTGTTGTCAGTTACGTCAACGCAGAAGCAGAAATAGAGACCAGCATATCGACGGTATACAATCTTGAAGTTTCGAAACTAATTAAAAGAAAGGGAAAGAAAGAAAAAGAGAAAATCTGCTATCATGCAAAGGTAAGAAAAAAAATTCAAAGCTTTACTCGATGTTAATACTTGCGGGCTACTTGCATTTGGTTCATCCCGCCCCGTTCCCCAGTTTAAGTAAGCAAGTAAGAAAGTAAGTAAGTAAGTAAGTAAGTAAGTAAATAAGTAAGTAAGTAAGTAAGTAAGTAAGTAAGTAAGTCAGTAAGTAAGTAAGTAAGTAAGTAAGTAATTAAGTAATTAAGTAAGTAAGTAAGTAAATAAGTAAGTAGGCAAGTAGGCAAGTAAGCAAGTAAGCAAGTAGGTATGAAAGTAAGTAACAAGTATAATAAGTAAGCGAGAAATAAACTATGTAAGTTACTGTGGAGTTTGCTGGGAGCGTGTCTCGTGACTTGTAATGTGCACCCGAGCTTCAAGGGTACACCGCGCCGTTGGGCTTGCTCCGCGCCTGCGCCGACTGCATGTAGCCCCGTTCGGTTTCACCTGATACACAGCTTCCGTGTAACACTGTTTTGGTGTTGCACTATCCGATTTATCATATGCTAATGTTAGTCATGCTTTTGCACATTGCTGTTGAGCAAGCGTGGGAGCGCAATTATTGCTGTGTGATGTCTTGTGTTTAACTTTATCCTGTGGCCTTACTCCAATTCTTGGTCACACATGGAGATACTTTAGGGAAGCTTTTGTAGAGGTAGTTGCTCAGTTATTCGGTTATACATGGAGATACTTTAGGCTCGTTGTTGGTCAAACATGGAGATTCTTTTGATTCACATGGAGACAGTTACTTGGTCACACATGGAGATACTTAAAGCACGCTTTTGTAAACTTAAATGCTCAGTTATTTGGTTATACAAAGGTTACAATTTGCTTACTTGAAAACGTGTATAAAGAGGCAGACATATGGTAAGATATTTTTAAAACGTTCAAGATCTTCCGAGGCGTAGAAAGATGATAGCGTTTTACGGTGGTGGTGTGTCAAAGTAAAATCGGTAAAGGAATAAGTCGCAATACATTGGGCTTTTCCTTTATGCGTCAAAATATTAGCCACACCGCGACAAACCTCCCTAACACCTACGCACTGGGAACCACACCCGAGACTAAAAAGTAAACTTAACTAAAACAATGCACCGTACCTCAACAAAATTGGTATGCTTGGCATCCCTAACAGTAACCGTAGCATGAACATCTTCTATTAGCTTTTGCTTTTCTTCATCATCGAGAGGAATGTACCACTTCGCAAGTCGCGTCTTTCCTGCTCGATTTTGTATGAGAATGAATCTAATCTACGGTTGAAGGTATGCACAAGAAGAGAGCCAATTTAATTTGCTGCCACAAAAACTCACTTCCTATTATTTTGATATGCTACTAGAGTAAAAAAAACGCACCTTTCCTTAAACGACACTAATGCAAGCAGGTAGGAGTAAATATAATGTGAATCTCGAGTTCAGCTTGCTTGCTGATCACCAGGTAACAATTAAAAAGTACATTAATCCAATGTAAAGCATCCTACATAAATCCATCATCCAGCACAAAAATTAATTTCAAGTGACTCTTACTTCAATTAAGAATTTCAAGAAAAACTCTGACATCATTAGGTATTACCACATAAGGTTTACAGCATACATAAGCAAGAACACAAGCCTGACTTATAAAGCTGAAAGTGTTTTACAGAATGGTTTTTTACGATCAGCATATTCAGTAATCCCAGTTCAGGCTGCAGAGCTAAAGCATTTCTCTTGGACGTCAATCTTGGCAGGCAAAAAAATATTGTAGCATGAGGCGCCAATAGCTTGTCTATTTAAAGACACAAATGTAGTGAGACACAACAGGGATAGATTGTGATGGTTTCACTATCCCCAGTACATGAATGATTAAAATTGCTTTATGAGAAAGCTATGAGAAAGCAGCAGACCTACAGGCTTGGTACAATAATGATGAGCTGCTTACCTAGGAAGAACTTAGGTTTCAGAAAAGAAAAGCTTTTGTGTATGCATTGTCAATCTTGACTCTTTAAAGACACACGGTTGCAGTGAGACACAACAGGGATGGATGGCGATGGTTTCACTATAGTGAGCACATGAATGATTAAAATGGCTTTAAGATGGACTGAAAACCAAGAGAAAGAAGAACTTTACGAGAAAGCTATGAGAAAGCAGCAGACCTACGGGCTTGGCTCAATAATGATGAGCTGTTTACCTAGAAAGAACTCAGGTAAACCTGGAAAGCCTGCCAAATAGGAAACCAAAAGGAATGTGTCAAATTGATGTCCTGCCTATTAAGCACCAAAAACTAACACTTATACAACAGGTGACAATGACTCAACATGATTGTGGTGAAAAGGCATCTTAAATGCAAAGCATAAACAAAAGAACATGTTCATAATAAGAAAACTAGATATTAAACACAAAGACAAGTAAAAGCCAACACCTTACCATTTTCCTTAACCCCTGCGGAGTAATCAAATGGTTTTCATCATATCTATTCACCAACAAGAAATATGCAATACAAATACATTCATTCTAACATAATTTGCAACATAAGTTCCAATTTAAAAACACTGCCACTACATCATTAGTTATGGCATAGGAAAACCAATGCTGTCACATGTGCCTTTCTATACATATGTCAAGTTCAATAATGAGTTATTGTCAACTAAAATGAAATTATCTTTATGTGGCTTAAAAAGGAGAGAAGCAAGCTAGAGATTTGCAGATTAGCAAGAACTTAAACAATAATGAAAGTCTCCTACAGCCACATCTTTATAAGTCTAGTATCTCCCTTGCTATGCAATTAAAGATATCTTCCACATTGCAGGCCCAACATCTTCTTAACATTAAATAACAGGTTTATGCAAATCATATGTACCACACAAGCCCAAATGCAGAAAAGGCGAAAACTTAATTATAACAAGACGGTGCATGGCAAGTCCAGCGGCCAAGTTAAATCACTCCTTCGATCTTGAGTGTAAAAATATGCGGAGATGTATTAACAGCAACTATGAAAGCAACAACACCTCCACCCATCATCAACAAAATTAATAAGGGTTCTCGTTTAGCTATCATTTTAAAAGCTTGTCTCAGATACCTGACAAGAAACTACGAAGAAGATTCATAATAACTATGGGAAATTTGATAAGTCACCCTTAGCCTTTTGTCGCAGTAAGCAGCTCTTGCAATTATTGCTTCATAGCTCTTCACACAATAAAAGAACGCAATTAATGAGGATGAAATTGCCTAAAAAACAGTCAATCTATATCAGCAACTGCGGCTTTTACATAAATAGAACATGTTGAAACTAAAATGAGGTAGACTATCCATGCTTAGAACAGACGTCCGATAAACAAGAACGGAAAAAGACACTCAGAGCTTAATGAACCGTTTTCCGAACACACAGACCTCAACATACGCAAAGTAACATATTACTACAGTGGAACTACAAGCGGAGAAGTAAGAAAACCAACGACAAGCAACATACTTGCATAACAAAAGCTCGTAACGGAGAATCGTAAGTATGACGAGACTCTTGCATTAGGTGCTTAATAACAAGTGCTAGCAATCGACACCCATTTTCTTCTAAACCCTGTCATACAGTGCACGAAAAGAAACAACAAAAACAAGTGCGATACGAAATTTTTTTTTGAAATAAACGAAAACAACGCACACACTCCCATACTGTCAAGTTCATAGCTTTCAATTGCAAAGTATTTAAAAAAAAAAGGAAAACCATTCACTCCCGTTCATATAATCGATTTCATAGCTCCAGTCTCTTGTGTCAATGCGACCGTGTCAAGCAGGTAGGTTTTAAAGCTTTATAAAGCAATGAGAAGTGATGGGAAAAGTTACTCTCTCTTGTTTCTTGCCCAAGCCGGTTCCGGTCCCGCAGTCCCTTGGTTATCATGCCGAACAAAGATGGCAGCCTTCTCATCCATCGCATATTAGCTCGGGGACCAACCAACCGCAATTTCGTTTAAAAATTCCGTTGTAAAATATATACTATCATATTGCAAGATTACCTAACACAACATGAATTTTCTGCGGATTTTCTTCTACCAAATGGAAACTTCTCTTAGTCAAAGAACAAGCTAGCAATGTATAAATTTGATCAAGGCATTTCCTTAACAAATAAATATGTAAAATGGCTAGCCTTACGTATGTTCATTCCCGGCCAAGGGACTCGTCAGAGACTGGCCGAGTGACTGCTTGGAGTCCCATTACAAACTCGAAACCCCTGGAGACCTCAAGTGCTCCGTCACACGACACACTAAGCTCTCAAGAGGACAGTTGTACGAAATCGTCACAGTTTCCGCAGCCTGCCCGTAAATAATTATGTAAATAATTAACTTTCAACGGAAGGAATTCGCTTTTCAGTTTGTAGGACATGTTTCGACATGTCCCAGGACATGTTCGTCCTACAAACTGAAATGAGCATTCCTTCTGCGGAAAGTCGTAAGTATTTTAATTCTGATTCGTCCATTCGGAAATAATAAATGAATGCATAAATAAATAAAAAAAACACAACAAGAGTCCCTGCATGTCACATTTTTTTAAAGACTAAGATTGCATCTGGGTGAACGAGCACGTACGTTTCTACCAGGTTAGACGTATGGCAGCTAGGTTGTCATCGATCCTGAGAAAGATGTGGTACTGGCAGTATCAAATAGTACTCTACATATTCTTAGAAGATGCCAAAACTTCAGGACCAGATTGCATAATTCTTGCGACCGAATGTCATTACGTCCGGATTCTGCCCGATGACCTGCTTAGCTAGTCTATCACTTGCCAAGAGTACCGCTGTCGAAAAACACAGGCTTTTCAACGCACTTTTATTCAAGAATATAACCTAATCCTAGCCTGAGGCACCTGTCTATGCAAACAGACTTACTATTCATGAAACAATGCAGCCTATCGCCTTGGCCATCTTGGTTCATGAACGTTTTATGAGATTTTTCCTACTGAATTTAATTTTTCATTCAGAGCGTGTGCTTAAACAAAGAAACAACCAACCTCAATCAAAGAGCAGCGAAAGACAAGAGCAGGTATAAAAAAGAAAATAAAAGTAAAACCACAAAATATTATTAGAAATTTGTGAAGTCATAGGCTTCTGTCGCAGAAGTCAATTTTCCTTGTCCCTTTGGATGAATTGCGTCTGCCTATTTGACAACACCCTCAAAGCTATAGTAAGCTATCCTCCCTTGTCGCGCGACATCCTGAAAGCTATAGTAATCAAAATGGAGCAACTGGCATCTGCAAGACAGTCACTTCAAGATCAGTGGGGCAAACTTTGACTCCATGTTTTCAGAGATGGGACTATCACTTTCTGCTTTCATTTGGATGGTGCGTCCCTTCTGATCTTCTAAATTTTTGGCCATGTCACTCATCGGCGAATAATGAATAAATCTACCAGCAAAAGGCCAACTCGCTTAATTTTCTAGAACATGTTTCCATCAGCATTGATCATTTTTCAATTAATAGGACAAAAACACATCACAAGCGTTTAGGTAAGAGGGTGTGAATACACCAGTCGATCAATAATTGACAGTCTTTACGGAACTGAATTTCTTCTTTTGGGACGAGTAAACTTAGCAGCCATGCAGGCTATATGTGCCTTTAAAATTAACTATTTGCTGAATTGGCTGGACTTGCGCTAGCACCCGTGCTAAATGAGACTTAGTCTATAAAGTTTAATATATCTGTACTCGGCATTTACGTTTGCATGTGCGCATGTTGGTATGGAGTTGAGTTTAGTGACAAACATTGCATCTTTAAACTTAACATTTGCATTACAGAATATTTCCTCAAACATGAAAAACGCGAAGGTAGAAATGGAATTTGCAAAATTGTCGCACGACCAAAACGCTAATCTGTCTCATTCCTAAACAAAAGTACATAACCAATAATGATAATGCTAAGGATGCAGGTGACTTCGTAAATTGTTGACGAGAATTGTTAAGTCATAAAGAATAAAATTGGCACCACTGCGTTCGCACACGTGGGTTACCTTGGCTGTGCCACGCGTTTCTAATACTCATAAGCAATCTTCATAGGAGTCTGGTTTACTTCTAATAAGCAGCCCCACCAATATTAGCTGGCCTTATTGGTATGGTGCGATCTTTTTTGTACGAGTGAGAAGACTGGCTTCCGGTTTTGGTCTCGCAGTTTTCAAATGATGCAGTGTGGTAGAGCGTCTTTGCTAGCTAAATTCAGACTCATTTTGTGAAGAAATCCTTTTAAAGGATTTTCATCATTTAATGCTCGATTATCACGTTTAAATAACAATGCTTGTGACGCGCTCATCGCAAAATTGATTCCTACTTGACAAAATAATTAAACAAACAGAATCTCCTGCACTTGATTACTTTACATAGACTTGAATGCTTCTGAAGGTAGTCATGAAATGCGTGAGTGTGAGCAAGCAAATATGAAATTAAATAGTATATAGCTGCAAAGTTTTTATAGTTGTAAAACTATAATTTTTTCTTACATTTTTATCGTCTTCTATAAACATACAACAGCAAATGAAGTACCGCTGCGGTAGACCATTCATGCGAGGCATGAGTTGCTGTGATAATTGTTATGGCAGGAAACATGGATTGGACTGCACAAATAGTGAAATCGTGCAGGAAGGTTCAGCTGCTAATTCTACCGCCAACAAAACGGTTGGCTGGCGAAGCAATTGGCATGTCGAGAGTGCGCGATTGTTTTCATTTTATAAGATTTGCGCATGTGTTGAAAACACCTATTCGCACTTTAAAGACTACTTTATGGTTTGAAGCATGAGCTTGAAGATCTCGCAGGTTTAGTATTTTGCAAGTATCTTTAATAACTGTCCGTGTTACGTTTTGACTTGGAGATGGCATGGGAGATGGTCTAATGTATGCGAAGCATGCGTTGCAAGTACACAAGAAATGAGGAATTTTCTTAGGTTGGTTAGACGAGATGGTTTAGTGCATTGCTGCTTGTAAGCGGACTTCAACTGTAGGGTTGAACGTCTCTCAAAGATAATCGCCCCATCAGAGTGAAATACACCGAAGTGGAAGAAAAAGAAAAAAGATGACCTTAGCTAGCATCGAGTACTAAGGGTCTGCGTCTCGTAACTCATTCTCGTTTGAAACGAGAAATTTCTCGTCTCGTTTGAAACGAGACCGATGTCCCTCTCGTCTCGAAACTTCTCGTTTGTTTCGAGA
>QQSS02027223.1:0-19068 GCA_003687565.2 Craspedacusta sowerbii | reverse complement strand
TATGTATGTATGTATGTATGTATGTATGTATGTATGTATGTATGTATGTATGTATGTATGTATGTATGTATGTAGGTTTGTATGCATGTAGGTTTGTATGCATGTGTATGTATCTTGTAGTGCTTAATTCTATCTTGTAATGTCCTATTTATTTCTTATTGTTTAAAACTCGTGGTATCAGTTCATTTACATCCATTAATCGTTTTATCTGAAGCTCCCTGCGTTCATCTTAATTGTTGGAGATTGGCAAATTGTCCTGAGGTTGATGAGCTTAAGTGTTTAATGAATGTATTCGCCATCCGGTGTTCGTACATCATGGAGCGGATTGCTTTTGACATTTTACGCGGCAAAGTTAGTGGCTATAGAAGATTTATCAGCAACGTGCTCGTTATTTATGTCTTAACAGATAATTTCTTCGCCGATCAACCCACAGTTTCTAGAAGAAACGTATCGTGCCGTACGTTGTATGATAAGTAACGTAGTGCACTGTGTCGGAAAGTATCGGTCCACTACAAGTATCGATCAAGGCTGGTTTCTGTTAACGATTCCCTGCTTTATTCCTCGCCTTAGTTTGAACAACGTTTTACCCTAAACCTATAACATTAGCTTCCAGCTTCTTATTACTTGTGTTACTTCTGCACTGATTTTAAAATGATTGCATATTCGAGCACGCTTCAAATGATGTTGAAGCTTATGAGACAGCTGTTTCCTAATGTATGCTGGCTATTCGTGCCATGTCTAGTATATGCGTATTCATCAAAGGTGGGTCCGGACTTTACTAATGCGGACTTATAAGCGTATGCTTAACGAAAGTGGATGCTGCTATATTATTGTGTACAGTCTGACAGAACAAGAAAGCCGGTAATTTTAGCTTAAGACAGCGCTACATTAGAGTGATCGACTACGGACTTAGCGTATGATTTTCGGTATTGCACTGCTGATTTTGAAACTTACACTTCGATTGGTTCTTGAAAGAGAAAAGAAACTCTGATTGCATGCCCCTTCAACTTAATTTACTCTTCGCGGTGTTTCTACATCGTTTTCGGTTATTTATGAGACCTGGCGAGCCTTAAGCTATCGCTGAGCACTGCGAGCACAAACTTATTCCCCCACCACTTCTCTTCGAATAGCAAAACAAAACATTCGAACAAAAGATTCGAATTCTTCGATGCCCACCAGATAACGTTTGAATAAGCGGAGGTGTGCATTAGCGATTTGAACTGCCTCAAATTTTGAAACTTGCACTTCGATTGGTCATTGAAAGAGAAAAGATACTCTGATTGCATGCCCCTTCAACTTAATTTACTCTTCGCGGTGTTTCTACATCGTTTTCGGTTATTTATGAGACCTGGCGAGCGTTAAGCTATCGCCGAGCACTACGAGCACAAACTTATTCCCCCACCACTTCTCTTCGAATAGCAAAACAAAACATTCGAACAAAAGATTCGAATCCTTCGATGCCCCGGGTAACGTTCGAATAAGTAGAGGTGTGATTAAAGATTAGCGATTTGCGATTACCAATTTGAGCTGCATTAGACCTTTCCATCTTGGATCGCACCGGAGTAAGACGTGTTGCCCGAGCTCTCCTATTGCTTCAGTTTTGCATAATTATAGCTGGTTAGCTCTGGAAGAAAGCAACATGGAGTCTAACACAAACGTGGAGGATTCTGTTCGTGAAAATTCCGTTTCGCTGCTAAAAGGTTGTTATAAGGGAGCACTTGGCGCAAAGGAAATTACTGAACTGCGCCAGCAAATGCCGGAAACAAAAGAGCTCGTAAAAAGCATCCGCCAAGACAGACTTACAAACTATTGAAAGTGTTTTGGCGGGATGAAAACGTATTTTTGAGGTCTGCTGTCTGAGCTAAGCCAAACGGAGATTTGCTAGTTCGACTCTTTGGATATCCGACACTCAAATTGAAAAACCTCCCGTCAAAATCGTGCGGACAGTCACGAGAGGGCGGCACATCCAATTGTCCCAAAGGAAATACAGTGCTAATGTTTGAACTAAGTATGATCTAAATATGAACTAAATACATCCCGAGCCGATTCGCACTTCAAATCGCTTTCGATTACTATGGATGGATTTGCCTTCATCTAGTGACACGAGTGATGTCACTGACTACGAAAAACTGCCGGGGAAGAAAACGGGGATGTCTCATCGCATAACGAAAAAGCGACCCAGTCCTGTAATCGACTGCTTTCCAGAGAAGAACGTCACAGTTCGAAAGCGCAAGACCGTACCCGAAAATACAAGTTACAGTGAGATCGTGCAGATGGGTAAGCGCGTATGCATATTTAGCGACTCAATAGTTAAGGGCATTAGGACCAACCTTCTACAGACACAGAGGTATTTCATTCCAAATTTCGAAGGCTGTTATTTGCGATTCCTTATAAATTAAATCATAAATTCAAACAAGCAATATCTAGGCTAAGCTCTCCTCATATGAGACAACAGATTGGCCAAGCTGGAGGTCTTGGAGAATCTTGTACTTTGACTGGGAGAAAAGATATTTTTAGGCGACAGATTTTTCTGTGAAGTCCATCTCCAAGCACTAAGGGAAAGTCTCGAGATGCCAAGGATTGAAACCACCACCACTCAGCTCAGGCTGAATAGTAGGAACAGGAGCAGGCTCGACACTAGGAGTAGCAGTCCAAGCCACCAGGACCAGAATTAGCAGCAGCCATAGGGGATATTTTTTACCTGGTAGATTGTGGAATTCGGATATAGCCCCTGCCCCGGGGCAAGAAAAGGGTTGGTGTCTGCTGGAGTGAACACTAGTTAGTAGCACACAATTAGACCTAAGGCCATCGCAATTCAAGTTGAGGTTGCACACTGAAACACTACTTACTGACTGGGCGTTTGGGGTAGCGGTGATTGGTTGCTAGATATTGGAAAACACTACCAGTAACAGTCCTGAATTCAAAGGAAAATTTCACTTTTTAATAGATAAAACCTTTAATTACAACAACTTCCATCTAAATTCCAAGTATTTTGCAAAATATTGCTCTCCTTAAGTGTATTAGTGGGCTTACTGGAATTTTTTATTTAAATTTTAAGAATTTCTTATCGGCAGAAGAACTTTAAAAAAGTCTCATCTGGCGAATGTGGAGCGTACGTGGCCAGCAGCCACACAGAGATCAGATCCTAATCCGCTCTGTCCCTCCTGGGGAGGGGGTCAACACAACACAGCAGCAACAGCAAAAGACGGGAGGGTACGCGGAGAAAAAGCAACGCTTTTAAATGTAACGGACTTGGTACCCGGTTTTTCAAAAGCGTTAAAGCGTTAATCGTTGAATTCTTGACAGTTAAATCCGTTAATCGTTAAGTCGCTTTAACGCTTTTAAATGTAACGGACTTGGTACCCAAATTTTCAAAAATGTTAAAGCCTTAGTCGTTTAATTCTTGAAAGTTAAATCCGTTAATCGTTAAGTCTGAAGTCAAGTAACGGACCGTTATTTGTTAAAAGAAAAATGTAACGGGCTTAACGGACTTAACGGACTTGGCGCCCAAATACGCGGTTTTTATTCCCGCGCACAATAATAAAAATAATAGTCAGTATGTTTTAATTTAATTGCCAGAGACTTGGAGAGAAAAAATCGCTAAGAATTTCGTATCGACGTTGTAATTATGGATCTATCAAAAGCATTTGACTGCATACCGCATGATCTTTTACTAGCTAAACTTGGGGCATACGGAATAAACATCGACACAAAGGCCAACATCTACTCGTACTTAAAGGGACGAGAACAAGCGGTTCGCAAAGATGGCAAATACAGTGCATACAAACAGATTTTGTCGGGAGTACCTCAAGGCTCCATCTTAGGCCCTTAATTTTTCAACGTATTCATAAATGAACCCACACTATTTATTGGCAAGGCCAACATACACAGTTTTGCAGAAGACAATACGCTATCAGCACAAGCATGTGACATTGATGATCTGAAAGAAATCGTAGAGACGAGTCCATCATCGCCATCGACTGGTTACTTTCAATTGACATGATAGCCAACACCGAAAAAGTCAACACAATCTTTGTGATCAAATGAAATAAATGAAACCTCTAAAAGTAAGCTGCACATCAAAGGCATCAAAATAATGACTGAAAACTGGAAGACGTTTTTCGGAATAGCAATAGACAGCACATTGAATTTTGACCAGAACATCAGCAAAATCTGCAAGGCTGCTGAGGCCCAACTGAACGCTCTAATCGGAATAAAGTCAAACCTTCCATATGTTGCCAGAAAGGCACTAAATTAAATATACATCTATTCAAATTTCAACTACCGCCCCTTAGTGTGGCACTTTTCCTTAGAAGCGTCCTTATCCAAAATTGAAAAACTACAACAGCAAATCCTTCGTTTCGTATACAACAATTACTCAGCCAAGTACGATCACCTACTTGCAATCTCCATACATGCTCAATGGAAGTTCGACGACTAGGTACAGCAATGTGAACCCAGTGTATCAAATGAAATTTTCGTAATGCCAAAAAACAGGCATTCGCCCAGATGTTCCCTAAACCTTGCCGTGCCGAAGCCAGACCAAGGTACCTTTGGTTCACGAAGTATGAGTACTCTAGCCCCAAGGGTTTGGGGCGCACTTCCAGAGCATATTAATCACGTGGCAATGAAATTCTATTCTAGTTTTTTTTTCTTCTATAAAAAATTGGGATGCCTTCACATGTGCGTGTAACGTGTGTGAGCAAGGTTTTGATACTTTAAGACTTAGTATTGAGCTGCTTTTATTTTTTTATAATTAGCCATTACAAAATCGGAAATTTGACGTCTTTCTTATTGAATTTTAACGTTTTTCTTATCTAAGAAAATCGTATATTGGATGTTTTTCTTACTTAAATTTTTCTCGGTTTAGGTACCTCTTCTATTTATGAGCTAGATTGTCCTTTTCGTTTTCAAACGTTAATTTTGATTACCGAGCATAAAAAATTGTGAAAAAGAAGGAAAAAACTTACGCCAGGGGTGTACGATTACATAAAAAACTGAACAACCGACGACTGGCTTCATTTGCAGTCACGGGCGATCGATGGATGCTCATTGGGGAGGGGGGGGGGGTAATATTCCTGGCTCTTCACAACCAACCAAACACGCTGTAACTAACTTGACTTGGGCCTCAAGCAAGAAAGCGTGCAGAACTATTAACAATTAGAAGCAAAAAAGATAAGGTACGTAGCCTTCACACGAAATCCAATAATTGACGGATTTTTTTCTAAAGATGTTAGTGAAGCGTTTTCGATTTTTGCTGCCTGAAGTGCCATGGATTGCTTCATGATTAGACACTGAAATTCCTTGTTGGTCGACCAGGAAGGTTGGCATTACTCAGAAACTGAATATTCGTGTAAATATTGCACCATAGTTGGGTACCCAGACCGTTAAATCGGTATCATTATTTCTAACGAATAACGAACTGTCACTTTCCTTCATAATTTGATGACGGATTTAACTTGCATTAACTAAACGATTGACGCTTAAACATGAAAAAGAAATGGATACCAAGGCCGGTTATATTTAAAAGTGCCATAAGTCACGCTCCTTTCCTTTTTATGCTGCTGCTGCTGTGTGCTGACTCCCTCCCCCAGACAACAAGAACAACAACAACAACAACAACAACAACAACAACAACAACAACAGCAACAGACAGGAACAGAGCGAATTAGGATATGATCTTGGATTTGCTGCTGGCCTTCTACGCTCCACGGCTTGCCAGATACGACAATGTCCTTTGTTTGTAAAAACAAAATCTAGTTTAGCCCACTAATATACTTAGGAAAAACATTATTTCGCAATGAAATGGTGCATTAGATGGGAAGTGTTTTAAGGAACGTTTTTATCTTAGTTAGCATTTTTTTCATAAAACTTCCCAGTGAAGTTGGGACTGGTACTGGTTCTGTTTTGCAATATCTGGCAACCATTCTCTCACCGCTACCTTACTGCCCAGTCGTGTTTCACAGTGCCAACTCAACAACAACAACAACAGCAAAAAAAAAGCCGCTGATTCTTAACTTAGCGTTTTGACTGCTAGTTCTAGTCCTGAGGCTGCTTCTGGTCGCAGTGTTAAGCCTGAGCTGAGTGATGGCAGTGCCAAGCTCATGCCCCACCTCGAGGCTTTTCTTGAGCTCTTAAAAGTGGATATCACACAAATAACTGTTTCTTTTGTGTCAGCCAAACTCCAAGCTTAACCACACACGTCACTAGCTTGGCCAATTTGAAGCCCCATACGAGGAAAGCTCATGCCAGGTACTGTATAGTTGCATTTACTTTTAAATTTTAAAATAATTACAAAATAGCAGTGTTGGAAATTCGGACGAATGACCTCATTAATTGAGCTGCAAATGCTTGTAGAAGGTTGTAGTTAATTCATTTTCGAGATTTCTGCGCTGCTGTCACTACCTGATTGAACATTAACTGTGTTGTGTCGGATGAAGGGTTTTCAAGGCATTTTGGAGAACCTACAAGGCGAGCGCATTGTTTTTGTTAGTAATTTAAATAAACAACAAAGCTGGTAGGTTGGATTCGGAAACGGCAAGTCACTTCAGCTGCTCAGGCTTCTGTCAAAAAGAGTGCCTCCTGCTGGCCCCTCAACCAGGACCGGAGCTTGAATTGGGTTTTTCTATTCAGCTCGGGCTTTGAATACTGACTCAGCCTCCAGGTTCTAGACATATGCCTAATAAAAACAAAGTACCGCCATCTGCTGAAGAACTGCAGTTTTAAACTTATTTTTAATTCTAGCACTTATTTTTTATTAAAAGTTCATTTTTATTAGTCTTTTCAGCATTTGATATTGTAAATTATTTATTGCCGGTCCTGGTACTACACTATTATTATTATTAGCGACAATTTTCGCTATAAATTCATTAATATTGCAAAATTTTCTTCAAATTTTTTTGTATCTTTTCGGAATGGAAATTTCTAGTAAAATGACCAAGCATGGTCTCAGCAAATTCATACTGAAGGAGGTTGATTCCTTCAAGGAGGATGTCTAAGTTTGGGGAAGCTGCAGGGAGAAAGTCAGGCCGGTTCATGTTGAATGATTTCTATTGTAGCGAGCACTACGTTGAGCCTGAAAAACGTCCAGCAAGACCACATCTCCATCTGCAAGCCTCTGATGGATGCTCTGTTCGAAGTCGTTCAGAAAAGACACTGCCAGCTTCTACATGGCCAGACTATCAGCTGGCTGCTCGTTTTCACCACCGATTTAGGCCAGCGTGGTAGGCAAAAATGACCCCTCCAAACAACTACAACAAAAACAACAACAACAACAACCACAACAACAACAACAACAACAACAATTTGTTTCCCAACAAATGCATCGTATCCAAAAGAATCATGAGATGTTCATAACGTTCTATTGCAAATGCATTTATTGCAACAAGAGAAATCCTCTGTCGCCAGAGCGAATACGATTGAGGTTGCCACCTTGTTCATATCAGCAAAAGGCGAATGCATTGCAATACAAAGCAAAGTGTCAAAAACTGTAAAAATTCTAGTAAATACAAAAAAAGAAATGTTGGAAAAAATGGAGAAATTTGGAAAAAAGCGCCTGCCTAAGGAACTGCAGTAGTTTGAAGACGAGAGTGTCGCTTATTATCATAGTCGTCATGAAATAGCAGTAATTCATACTAAAAATTTGCTTCCACAGCAGAAGACTCATTGAGAAGCTGAAAATAATCAATTGATCAGAATCCCAGAAGCAAGAAGCGATTTTTCAGGGATGAATTTAACGCGTAACCTCCTGCATTGTAGTTTTTGGGCCGAGCTCATTAGGATCAGTAGTCAATAGATATGAAGCATCCACTCAAACAAAGAGAAACCTTTGTATTAGGTCTATACCAAACTAACTAGTAAAAAACTTAATTCCGTCAACATTTTATACCCATCATCATGGCAAATATCACATCTGAGCAGAATATACGGCTAGAGAAAGCTCTCGTGAAGAAATAAGGACCCTCAATGGGCAAATCGTCAAGGCAAAGAATAAAGCTAATAGTTTTCGTGACGTTTCGGCCCTTTCTTGGACCATCTTCAGACTTCAGTGATGATTTAATGAGAAAACTCTCCACTGGTGAATACCTTCTTAATCTAAAACCCGATGAACCAGAAGACCGGGTCGAAGCAGAGATATGAAAATGAAATAACCAGGTTTAGGCAAAAGTGGCTAGAAAAAAAGTTTTCCTCGTAGCCATATATATTGGTTTTGGTGCTACAAACTCAATGTCAAGACTTACCTGATACGCCAAGCTGCTGTTTCCATTGTTTCTGTTTTTCGTTCTAAAATAGTTAGAGAGGTGTTGCATCTGACCTAGTTTTTCTTTGTAGTATAGTCTAGTTTCATGGTAAGTAAAGTAACTGCGGAACACCGGGTTTAGCTTAGGCCCATCGATTTTCCATTTACAAACAAAGTCATAATGTTTCATTGTAATAGCGTCCTCTAACTTCAGAATTGCTTCTTTTTGGAACGATGGGTAGGTGGGCTCGTGGAAGTAAGCAAATGCGATCGTCCTAATTGCGCGCTGCCGTAGTCGAATCAAGTTTTCCAGTTGCTCTTCTTGCTCTTCTCGCCATACGAAAGACGGGAATGAAAGATGCTTCATAAAGATTTTAGGTCAACGGAGTGGCGAATTTTTGATAGCAAGTAAATAGTCGCTTGAAGGTTGTTGTTTTTTTCTCATGTCCCAGGATATCTACGTGCCAGTTAAGGGGGAAATCAAGAATTACTCCCAGATGTTTCAATTTGTTTTAAAGAAATACATTACTTCCTTAACTGTTAATCGGGTGGTAACTTGCGGTAATTAGTGGTAAACTTGTGCTTTGGACAAGAGGACTAGCTCGGTCTTTTTAGCGTTCAAGGGGAGCCGATTCGAAGAGGGCCAGTACAGAATAACACCTAGTTTCTGGAACAGGGACCTCCTAATTTTCGATTCTGACATGTCCCATAACGTTTTGTCATCAGCAAAGTGATGGTCAAACGATAACATATATGAAAATCGTTCATGTACAGTTAGAACAGCAAGGGACCTAAGATCGAACCATGGGGAACGCCATGGGAAATACTTACTATACTTCGGTGTCAGAATCTTCTGTAGCAACAATTTGCCTCCCGTCTATCAGGTACGTAGGTAACCGTCAAGGCATTTCCCTCGTACATGCACATCTTATCTAGCAGCTTTTCTTGGTTTATATTACTAAAAGTCTCTGGAAGTCGTGAACTAGTGCTCCAACAAAGTTTTTTCTGTCTTAATGTAATCTGCGATATTGACCCCGAGAATGTCGCTTGCAAAAGCCAAACGCAGTTCTTGTAGTGCTCTTTTTTTCTAAATGCAGCTAAGAAGTCCGCTATACATACTTTTTTTTTCTCAAAAGTTTGGCGAATATTAGATAAAAGCGACATTGACCAATAGTTGCAACAGTTTTCTGTAAGACCTGACTTGTCTATCGGAATTACCTTGGCAACCTTCAGACTTTCGAGGAAAAGGCCCTGGGTAAATGATGGGTTAATAACATAGTAGTGCCGACACATTGCTTTACCCGATCTTTAGCAGATTTGTGGGTACACTAAACGCACCACCCACTTTGCTCATATTCAGTGAATTTATTTCTTAAAGAACCTCGTCATTTGCTGTAGGCGTTAGAATCATACTGCATTCTGTGGCCTCGGGCATTTAATATATAAAGCTTTGCGTGGTAGTGGGGATTTTCTTGCCCAATGCCTGGCCAATGTGGCAGAAATATTATTAAAAAAACGGTAGCAACAGGTTTCGGCTCCAAAACAATGGTTTTATCTTCGTCAAATATTTTAAGCAGGCAAAACTTCTTCTTCTTATCGGCTTGAATTGTTTGCTTTATCCCATCCCACGGTTTTTTAAGCTACTATGATGTTGTATAAATGAATTCCTGTAATATGCGCGTTTGCTATTCCTGGACACTGCGACCTCACCGTTCCTCTTAAGTTAACAAAACTTATGCGAAGGTTCATTTACGTCTAGGTTCTGTTCTTCCAGCAGGGTCTCAAAAACTCGATGTTGGCAGTGCTGGTAGGGTGAGGCTAACTATGGACACTGAGTTGGAGGTGGCATTTAAAGAAGTTTCTGCTACAGGGGCAGGTCTAAATCCAGCAGTAATGGCATGGGGGAAAAGAATTTTTTTTTCTGCCATCACCAAGTCCTTTCAAGATTCTTCCTTCACAGCCTAGTCGAAGGTGCTAAAGTTGTTAGTGATGTGGTTGGAGGGGTGGAACTTTTGGGTGAGCCAGCCCTGATGAACCTATTCACCAAGTTCAATACAGCAACGTCTTCCAGCTCAGTAGTAGAAAGATGATTTTCCACTGGAAAGGAAATGCTAAGGGCCAGAAGATGTCAGCTTTCCAATGCCGCATTCGAAATGCACCTTCTGGAGGAGGCCCACATGACCCCGAGTATGATTGAGTAGGCTACTCCAATTTTTTTGTTTTTAAATAAAAGCTTAACTGCTACCCCAATCAGTTATTTTTCTACAGATGAAAAGCATTTCTGGCTTACTAATTGCATTTAGGTATATGCTAACAAATATTTAATTCAATTACGCAAAGTTTTTTCTTTGACTTGAAATACCAGTTTTAAAAAAATTTGTTGAGCGTCTTTTTGTACTGAATACTGAGAATACTGAATATTTTTTTTTAAATATTGAATGATTGTTCTTGAGAAGCGCAAGGACTGCTTTTTAGTGAAAATGGATAATATCAGGGGAATCAACAACAACAACAACAACAAAAAATGTTCGCCTCTTGGAGCATTCGCAACACATACTGTATCAAATTTAACAGTTCAGTGTAAAAAAAATCCGTTAAATCAAAAACTTAACGGACTTGCTAACAGTTTAACGGACTTCATGCTTTTAACTCTCTTAACCAACTCCTTTCGCTTTGCTTTTTTTCTATGGATGTAAAAGTTACGTGGGTGGATCTCAACACATTTATGTAGAAGGCAGGAAACTATTTGACAAGTATGAAGCTTATTTTAGTTTAATTGACGCATAATTACAGTTTTGGAGCTGGTTTGTTGCGGTGAAGTTGCGCGTAAAGGCGGGAGAAGAGAAAGATTTAGAAGTACCGCTGAAGAATCGTATTTCCGGCTTTCTTTCCGTCGTCCCCGAATTAGGAAGTCTGCATATGCAGTAATACTTACTAAGTTAGCACCTGTTTGAAGACAAAATGCACTCTGAATGGACTAAACCATTGAGATGATATCTTAGAACTTTTTCGCAATAAAAATGACGAATTTTTATATTATGAAAAAAGCATCCTTCGAAGCAACTTGAAGCGAGCAGTTTCTGAAATGTGAAAGGAAAAAAGAGTTTTGATTTTGCCGATGAATTTACCATGACAGCTTTAGCAATTTACAATCTAATTCCATGACTCACAACTCCTGAATGGCACCTACCAATTACATCATCGAAGCGCAAAGTGAACCAGATCCGACAGCTAAACCCATACTCAAAGGACTTGCTGTAGGCATTTGCATCAGAAGACGCCAGTAATCCAGCAAGTGAAATGTGCACGGTTTGACGTCCTGAAAACGTCACTTTGATAAATTGGAGGTTTTTCAGAACCAAATCAAGTTCTGAATCCCAAAGTCACAAAATAATTTTATGAGTAATTTCAGATAACTTAAGCAGCATGGGTAATTTCAGTTATCTTAAGCAGCATATAAATCCTCAATGTTTTTCGCAGCATGTACTTCAGTGTAGGCTTTCGTTACCTTAGATCTTCAGTTTTCGGTGCTTATATTAGTCTTCTGAAACTGTTAAGTGTATTAACTATATTAATTTCTAGACCAAGCAATCCAAGCAAAAAGTCCAAGCTTCTCATTCCAAGAGTCTTCCTAGAAAGCAACGTTTTTTAAAAACCTACCATCCAGCTAAGTGGATGGAAGCAGATTACTGGATAATTGAGTTAGTCTTGAAGCAAGGATACGCAATAATTCAGAACTAGAACTTACGATCTACTGCACCAACAAGGGTGTAGGCCACTTCCTATCTTTAGAACAAATACAAGGAAGACTGTAAATCATTAAAGTTCGGCTCCTGCAAAGGTCACTAAACAGATGGAATATGTCACGGTGAGAGTCGTCTTAGGGCAGTCTCGACTTTTAGAAACCTTAATAAACAGCAACTGTGGAATGCCTTCACCTGAAAAGCATTTTAGTATTTCGGTCGAACTCAGATCGACCTTGAAAGCGCTTGGGAAACAACGCCAACTACCTCGCATTTAGTAAACCTGATCATTGAACTAGCACCGTACTTACTTATCTTGGACATCGTGATGTTTCTCGAATATATTGAAGTTATTGCAGATGAAATCGAAGTTGAACATTTCCTGGTTGCAGTTTTGTTACTTATGCGATATTGGTCACTACTGGTTCAATCTAAGACCCGGACAGGAATTACCTACTCGTCTGATGCTCTTGGCGACTGCGGAGCCGACCGATATTGTTTCGGCCAGTATTACTTAATTAAGAGTTTTTTCTTGGACTTCTCGTTCTCAAAGATTGATTTCCCGCAATGGGCTCTGCCTTTTCCGCGCTACATTTACCAGCTGCTTTGGCACTGAGTTGCAGTGAAAGTAGCAAGATAGAACGTGGAAACTTTCAAGCGCTGGTGAGCCAGTGTAAGACGTTTCTAGATCATTCTCCAGAAGCAGCAACGAGCATCATGGTGTATGATCCCAAATTTGAGATGGCACCTCAAGTTTTTGTTGACATAACCTTTGACAGTACTGCTCATTCAAGAACATCCACTGCTGAAGGTAATGATGTTTCTATTCTATAATAGTCTGTGAATAGGTATTGGTGAGGTGATTTTCGTATCCAATTGTTCTGGGATTTTCGAATAATAATTTTGGCTGTGATATCTATATTAGAGAGTCTTGCATTTGTATAGCAGTTCTCCTGGACAACTGTCAGCAGATAAATTACTTCCTTGTTAATATGCTCAACTGGTGTTATCCTTTAACTCTGAATATTTTGGGACAGGGTCATATTTGTGTGGGCCTAGGCGTTTTTTATGTCAAGGCAAACAAAATGTCCAGGTATGTATCTGCTGGGTGCCTGTCTGATGGGTGTCTTCATGCAACAAAGGCAGCCTTAAATTCACTCCTGGGGGACATATTAAGAATTTTAAAATTTTCAATAAGAATTTAAAAGAGTTTCTGAGACAATAGCTATATGGTAATTGAGTTACATAAGCAGTAATTTTTTAATGCAGGGGTATATTGCATGCATGAGGCTGCCATGAAGCACGTTTGTAATGCATAGTTCTATCTAGTTTTTATGAAATTTTCGTAACCTAAAGTGGGATTGATGGGGCTGGAGTTTTATAAAGATTTTGCACTTTCCGCCAATTGGTATATGTTCCTCATTGCTGTCAAGCATTTGCTGAGACACAAGAGTCGTGTACCCGTATTGCTAGTTGCTTGGTAAATTGGTCAACCTTGTACAATTGCAAATTGTGCAAGGACCATCCTTTTGCTCATGCTGTTGTTCTGATCTATTTCAATCCCATAATTGTGCTGTATCACTGACTCTTTTCTTGTCCCATGGGATATTAAGGATCTTGTTGACAAGTATTCATTGGCTTAGTGTAGCTCATAATGAACTCAAAGGATCAAGCACTCTTGACATGGGCTTTCAGGGATCATGCTCTGCCTTGCATTTTTTGCCTTGGACGTCAGCTGTAACTTGATTCGGTCCCTAGATAATTGTGTACTGGTATGATGAAGTTTTAAATATGGCTTTTTTTTTGAGAATCAAGTGTCTGGTTTTTAGATAGCCCCATATTTTCTATTGATTAATATGGCCATTGTGTTTTACGGTGAGAAACAAAAAGTATTCGAACTAGATGATATGGAAGCTATGTTGTCTGTGTTCTGCTGATCCATGTGCTTCATTCATGACCTCTACAAAACCTGCAAAACCAAAGCACCATTCAGTATATGCATAGTGATTAGAAAAACGTTTCCTGTTAGCATACTCTGGACGTATTGTTTATTTAACTTAATATCTTTCTATGTATCTCTATCTGTCTGAAAGTTAGGTAGTTGGTAGACTTAAGTTTTTTCAGTCCCTTCTTCGTCAATAAGCTTATCCAAGCTTTCTTAAAATTCCTTTCAAATTTGTATTGCGAGCAGCAAGCAGTGTGCCTCTTGATAAGGTTGTAAAATTCTTTTTGTATTCGAAGCTATAGCTGGAAGACTTAGGATAACCTGTATTTGTGATAAAAAGTAAATCTAATTTGTTTGTTGGTATTTCTACAAAAATGATCGCTGATGTTATAGGTATTATGTTTCGCTCATTTAGCCCCCTTCCTGAATTACAGTTTCGACCATTATTTCTGTCATCAAAGAGAAATATTTCGTCTGCTTAACATGATCAAGGCCAGTCTGCAGGAAGGTCGTTACAGTGAATACCTGCTTGAAAAGCACAAGTGCGGTCTCTGTGCTTCAGTTTCTCCTGTGAGTCACAGAACTATTGATGCTAATTTTGATCAAGACATCTTGGTTGATACCTTGCTGCAACCTGAAGTTGAATCAGAAGCTAGGTGTGCGTGTGACCAGATAATTTGTCCGCCCTTGGAGACGCTCCGTGACGCCAATCTTTGTGAGCTGCATGGAATTTATTTAAATGGTATTAACTGTACGAAGAATAGTCTCGGATGGGAGATCTTCTTTTCAGAAAACCCAGGATTAAGTAGATTTAGTAATGCACGGCTTGTTGTGCCCGGTTTGCATCCGTTGCCTATTTTAGACGACAGTAGCTTGTTTGACATCAACTTCGAGCATTCTGGCGATGGAAGTTTCAAGCTTAGTGTGGACGTAGACTTCGAAATGGACCACTCTCCTTCGAGTCAATTGGGGGAGTGCCCATGGCTGCTTCATGGTGAAGATGGCGAAAGCGATGAGTATGAAACGAGCAGTGATGGTAGTAATGAAACTTTCAGCAGGGACGATGATGGATCTCAAAGCGAAGGTGACATCATTTACGACGATGGGGATGAATTCGCTGGAGGTTCTTACCACTTGATTTCTGTTGATTATGCTGACGAGCGCGTCGGTCCCACGACGGCGTTTGACTATTGTGCTGGAAACCTTGCGGGGTCCTCCATGGGAGCTACTGGACGCCACTCCAAATACCACCAGTGTTGCTCGCATCCGAGAGTTGATATCGCGCGCACTGAATGCAGCAGCAGACCGTCAAACAAGAGAGTGGTCTTCGCCGCTGAAGAAAGTCTTGTCACAGTGCATCACATGGTCGCGTGGAATCACGCCTACAGAGAATCGCGTAAAACTTACTGGGAGACTTTCGTCAACGATCGCGCGCACTTCAAGCGGCGTGTGCTTAACCTTTCTGAAATCCTTGAGCCTGTCTTGCAGAAAAAGTTGGAGCAGATCCTTCGGACTACTGAAGCAGATGTTCGATCGTGATTTGCGAGGCCTGCGGGGAGGTTAAAGCAGCAAAATTTTATTAGTACAAAATGTGATGTATAAAGGAGTTATTTCAGACCAGCTACTTGTTGAGCGAGAGGGAAATGGACTAAATGCCAACACGGTTTGCATCTAGTCCGGAATTTGACTTTGTGCTTTCTATGGTGTACGTGTGTGCGTGTGTCTGGGATGCATATGGTAGAGGTTGTGTGCGTGTGTGAGCGTGTGGGTTTGTTTTTGCGACTATAACTCGGTGCTTGTTTTTGTATGTGGATATTTGTGCGTGGAATTCTGTGTTTTGTGATAGTATTTTTTTGTATTTGTGAAAGTCTGCGCGCGTTTTGTATGTGTGTGTGCGTGTGTGTTTGTGTGTTGTGTGTGTGTGTGTGTGAGGGTGCTTGTGCGCGTCTGAATGTGCGCCGCGTGGTTGTGTGTGTGTGTGTGTGTGTGTGTGTGTGTGTGTGTGGTGTCCTATGGTTTTAGGGGTGTCAGTTTTTGTCTGTTCATGGTCGTCTTGCTGGCAGGTGGCCGGTTTGTACTGCATCCCGTTTTGCTTAAAATGTGCCATATTTAAGAAGCTTTATTGTGTGCGCTGGTGTTGTGGAAACTATTTATTTGCCTTAATTGAAAGTTCTAATTTTTTTTAAAACCATGAATGGGAAATTGCGTTTATTTTGTGACAGTGACGATATACTTACACATCATGACCTTATTAAGTGCCGAAGTGTTTTTTTTTCTTTCGGTCACCGCATAGAGCGTATGAGCGACACAACGATGAAAGCGGTCGGTAGGCTTGTAAATTCCGGGCCACATCAGCACCCCTTACATGTGTACGCGGCGTGCTCATCTTGATTTAGAGGCAATATTTTCGCCTCAGCTTGCCGCTAATCGTTACCAGATACGCGTCTTCGCCGGTATTCATTGTTGCTTGTCGCTGCAAATGATGCTGGAAATAAGTTAATCGCTTCGAAACTCGCATTTTTACCCGCCGTCCACCACAACAGTCTAAAATACGTCTCGTTAGCGTTTTACTCGCTTCCATGCTCTCCCGCGTTCAGCCCGCGTACAGTTGTTGTTCCTGCGTGAAACCTTATGAAAATATTATGCTAAGAAATAGGAAGACGCTAAATTCGCAAGAACAGCTATAGTTCTCCAGTTATTCCCAAGTGTTCAGAAAGGCCGAAGATTAAGGAACTACTAGTCGAAATTACTTATAGGAAAGTAGCAGATATTTGACGCCCCAGAAGTACGTAGTCTGGTATTTTACCTGTATTAGTAGTCGTAGTAAAAACTTTTAAAACCGCTACCTTATTTTGACTCGTTACCGTCCACTCGGAAATCTCCTGCTTTTACTGACATCTTCAGCGATCAGTGTGGTTAGTGCAGAATATAAATCATAAGTCAGGATAGGTTTTCTTACATATTATATGCCGTTCGGTCAGCTACCGCAATCATATCCCCCTAATCACGCAGGTCAGTGCATCGCATGCCTTCTAACTGCTCTGCTCCGCGGAGGTGTACTTGACAATGAGCTACATCAAACACTTGCAACCGACGCGGATGTATCAAAGTCTTCAAATCTCAATACTTCCCTACATTCGGCGTGATGTCTTAATTCAATGCAATTCAAGGACAGTCTGTTGATTTTGAGGTAACCACAAGCAGCAATAAATCTCATTGCTAGAGCATTTCTGAATTTAGAAACCAAAGCTGGTATTCTGAGGGCCGTCATTTGGTCTTTCCACATGACAGTGTCTCTTGTTAAGTATCACGAAGAGCTAGGCCTATTTCTTAAGTTACTGAAGTACAAGTTCAAGTTTATTGTTAAATTTGAAACGCCGCTCCCAAAATAATATGAAGAAGGAAGTGCAACTGTTCACTTGAGAGCTTATGTTCTCGCGAGACGGTGCACTCGAGGTCTCCAGGGGTTTCGAGATCTTAATGGGACTCATAGCAGTTGCTTGGCCAGTTAAGGCTCCAACAAAAGGATTCTGACGAGTCCCTTGGCCGGGACGAAACGTACGTAAGGGCTAGCCATTTGATTCTGAAGGTTGCCAATGTAATTCCGATACGCATATTTGGTGGGACAGAAAGTTGTCGGCCCACCTCACTTTTATCTAATATTAGCAAAATTTTTGATTAATGAAATAGCGATAAGGTCCCACAGAAGTTCCGTCCTTAATTTATACTTGCAATGAAATTGGACAAAATACTACGGTAGGTCCAACACGGCACCTAACTATTCCACAAAGACTGCAAGAGGATTAGGGTGCTTTGCTTCATAGCCAAATATTAAGTTGTGGCATTGAATTTGTTGCGCCAAAACCCGTGTTTAAGGCTAAGATAAAAACTTTATTTCTAACTACCTATGTGTTAACATGTTAATTTTATTTTATTCCTCGACCTCCGTCCTTTAATGATTACGACCTAATTCACCCGTATATATATATATGTATAACTATTCAAGATGCATAACTTACATGTCGTAAATACCACATAGGATGGAATATAATATTTTAAATGTTTGCATTTATTATGAGTAGGAGGCGTCCTCCAAGACGAGGCTAATAAGGTTGAAGCCACCTCATCGCTACCGTCACCATCGCGTTTACACAACGAAAAAAAAAGAACAACCAAACGAAAACCAACGCCAAGGAAAAATGTAGGAGGCAAATTTAAAGTTTAAAACGATCATGATTACAATGTCTCCTCCAATTAACATCTTGTGGGTTGCGCCCTGTCACTTGAGTATGTCAGAAATAGCAGTAAACTGGGCACGACGTAGAAATGCCAACCCTTGGAGCGAAAGAGATACAAGAAAGTTCGGGAGTGAAATCTTTATACCAACCTACATAATGAAGCGGCTGTCACTCAAACTGCTCAGTCAAAAGAAAGAAGAACCGTAACTCAAGCTACCTATTACGTCCAAACGTCCATAAAGCTAATAACAAACTTTAAATAATTAGCAAAATTAAAACCCTATTAGAGATTATAATAAATAAACTTTCTATAACATTCATATACTCAGCCAAAAAAAAAAAGAATTGTAATTCTCAAAACATGTAATATGCATTGAAAAAGGTAAAACTCGAAATCATATTCACCCTCGTTCCTGAATAAATTCTCTCAGAAGTCATCTATCAAATTAAATAAATTAGGACTCAGACAAATGCAGCGGATAATAGGGCTTTCATTTCTCTCTTGAAGAGCTGTTTTGATTCATTTACATTAATATTAAGGTCAATAAGTTTGTTGTAGTCGAGGGCACCATTGTATTTGATGCTTGCACTACCATACATTTCAGTTCCACTGCTTGGCACGGCAAGCTTATGCGAAATACCCATTCGACTATTTGCGCCTGTAGTATATTTGGAAAACGTTGGTCAATACTGCTGGTATCTTGCTATTATGCCAGTCATGCATAAAAAGTCTTACATTCACCATTACTACGTAATTAAGCTTTAGTATTCCTAGCTTTGACAATAAGGCGTGTTCTGTTTTAGCGGATAACTGTGCAACGCGTCCGTACAGAACAAATGACGAACTTCCGACTACAACACAGCGCGCAGCGATTTCAGCAGAAGACGACAACAACTGAATTT
>QQSS02027112.1:0-19073 GCA_003687565.2 Craspedacusta sowerbii | reverse complement strand
CACACACACACACACACACACACACACACACACACACACACACACACATATATATATATATATATATATATATATTAGTCTCTTGCTTTCATTATATATCCTGTTGCCGTTCTAGCAGTGGTTTCCGTATTTTTTTGCGATGCCTTGCTTTGCATAAGTCGTTTCACTCGTTTACATGAATTGCTAGTGAATGCTGCTGTTCTTGCTCGTACGCCATGCTGAATTTATTCTCATCATTGCTTATTATCATCATATCATCATATAATTTGTTCTCATCGTAGTATACTTGAGAAGGAGTGTCCAGACCATGCTAAGAAACGAGTTAGACATGTCTGATATATTGTCGCTTTTGACTTCTTGGTTTCTTCCAAAAGCAAGTTTACTTAACTTGACTAGTGCAATGGCAGCTGGGAGATATTATTGTTCCTGTATATGAGCCTTCAGATTGTCATCGGTCATTTAAGTAGCCTATTCTTCAATCAAATGCTAGCGAAATTCCATAGCAAGATGATCTAAATAATAAAGCTAGGCATCCTGACATACCCTGTTAAACTTAAGTAGTGTTGACCTTCTAGCTCCAATTTTAGATATGAATCCCATTGTGTTAAAGATTGCATAGGTCTTCGTGAGACTTACGGCAAATGGAGGAAAGTGCCCCTGAGTATAGTGGAAAATCACGAATTATAAGACAAAGTTGGATATCATAGTATGATCTGATATTTCAGAGATTTCAAGAAAAGCTATAAGTCAATGTCTCAAAAAGTTGCTAGGAAGCGAAAAAAGGGTATGTCGCCAACGTTCACCTTCTTAATTTTCGTGCCGTTCTCTGCACAATCACGGTTTGTGATGATACCTTGACGAATAGCATTCTTTCTTTCATCAGCCGGTATCCAATCAACTCTGAAATATGCAAAAATATCGTAATATTCAAGGTCCGGAAGTATTCCAAGATCACATCATCCTTGACAAGGGTTTGTTACTCAACAACTTTGATCAACAGGAAACTTTTTTAAATAAAGTCTTGATCTACTCTCATGGGCACATTCGAAAACGTCCATTATACCTTTCTAAAACGTTTTCATCATTAAGTTTTCGACTGTTAACCACAACAGTTTAAACTTTTGAAGGAAAGGATTAAAGAATTTATCGGAACATAATAGATGATTGAAGTAGGTTTGGGATAAATTACCATGGATTGACCATGGATTCCAACTCAAGGAGAGCTCTACTTCCCACACCGTGATGTCATTTTTCAGTTTACTCTTCCTCTCCTAGAGCGTCGAAGAAAGTGTATCATGAGAAAACAAAATGCTTCCTCGCATAGGCTAAAGTGATTAATGTCTCTGAAGAGAGAATTGGTAAGCGTTCAAGAATTTTATTTTCCTAGAAAGAGGCTTGGGAAGGCGTCATAAGAAAAAATGACTCTCGACGGAGGCTAAAATCAACGACAATTTCGGGAGTGAGGCAGAATCAGTAAGTGTCCATGAATTTAACTTTTCTAAAGAGTGTCCAAGACTTTATTTTCCCGGAACTTGTCTTGGAAAATGCGTCATAAGAAAAAATGGAAATTTCATGCAGGCTAAAATCAACGAACTCTCGCGAGTGAGGCAGGATGGGTAAGTGTTCAAGAATTTTATTTTCCTGGAGAGTGTCCAAAGTTTTATTTACCCGGAAAGTGTCTTGGGGGTGTGTCGTAAAAGAAAATGAAAGAAAGGACTCTTGACGGAGGCTAAAATCAGCAATGTCTCAGGAATGATGCAGAATCGCTACTTTCCTTTCTCTGTGCTCTGTGACGAAATTTGTGACGAAATTTGCTTCCTCATATTTGGTCTTCACATCCGAATATGAAAAGTAAATAAATATTTGGATGAATTGTCCCTACTAAATTGCCCTACAAAAATGCTGTCATTGTAGCCCTAAGATTACTGAAAAGCCTGTGAAAAAGATGCCGCTGTATTACCTATTTTCGGCAGCGCCTCAATGGATATCTTAGCAGTAATATATATGACTTCCACTACTTAATAATTGCACTACGATTAATCTTGCAGCTGGAGAAAATGATTAAGAGTTTAAGATTAAGAATAGAACTTAAGGGTATTCAAAAGTTTCGACTCGTTCGACGATAATCAAGTAAAAAAAAAAAATTTGCAATGGCTTGATAGAATTTGAATGCTTGGAGGAGAAGAGATGTTGCCCAATAAATCAATAAAATTAAACACAGGAAATTCTCCATCTACGGATGCGTCTCTGGAGTGTAAAATCTCAGCGACGAGAAAAGAATAACAATGTAAGTAGATGTCTATACTTGATGTTATGGCTTCACTCCATGTGCACGTGATCAAAGAGATGTCACTTGCACACACAAGCAGCTCGTATACACTTGTATAAACAAATTTGAGTAAAACAAACTGTTCTTACTCACTTGCAAAAACAAACAGATTTCATTCCTATTCATGAACAATCTGATGTGTTCGTTGGTAGAAAACAAAAACGTCTTATTCATTAGGATAAACAACCCGCTTTTATTGAACTGTATATACTATCAGATCTGAATCATTTACACAAATAAGCAGATTTTATTTACATGTATAAATAAACAGATGTCATTCATTTGTACAGATAAACAGATCTTGTTCAACTGCATAAGCAAATTGTTCTTATTGGCTTGTATAGATCTTATTCAACTATATAAGCAAACTGTTTTATTCGCTCGTATATCCAACCAGACCTTACTCAACTACATAATCAACCAGATCTTATAACTTTGTATAAACAGACAATTAAATAAATCAATAAAGTTGCATAAGCTTGCATAAATAAATAAATTCATGAAAGTCAAATGTTACAACCAAGCCATCTTGATGTCTTCAATATCTTTCTGTAACTTCGAAGTATTTTTCTCCTGCGAAGAGAAGAAATTTTCCAAAATTTTCCACCTTCCCTGACGGGTTCTTAGGGTACAAAAGGCGCAGAACTGATGATCGCATGCTACCGTTGCCGTTTAGCCCCTGCCTCCTTAAGGGTAACGGAGCCAACACATGCATGGCATCCCGAGTTGCATTTGCAACCTTCTCGCATGTAATCTAAACAATTTCATAAACAGAGATTAAGTAATGCGAAGACGAACGCAAATTAACGACTAGAAAGACCGCAACACCTCTAACCCAAATCAGTCGAAATATTTTTCACGTACACGTAGCTACAAGTAACTGATTGTTTCTTCAGGAATACTGCAATAATTGAATTTCGTGATAAAAGGTATTGTGTGTAGCTGTTGTGTTGTAGCTGGCAAGAAGTCAACTTTTTCCGGAACTTGTTTAGAAATCCATGCACTTCCTTTTCGCCTGCTTTTTCGCTAGCTGGTTGTAATACGATATGAATGCTCTTCATGCCAACCTCCTTCAGAAACCTTCTTAGTAAACTGCTGATGCAGCCAAACTCAAAAGGAAATAATTCACTGTCAAATCCATTTGTCTTTATGTCATTGACAACCTCTTGATAGGAAAATAGCTTTCTTTGTTGAGTTTCGTCGATTTTCTTGTTCCCAAGTCACCGTGAGCTCACCCAGAGCGACATGCCTAGATACATGTTCGATCAAGACAAGATCAGGTCACTACGAAGATGAAATGATGTCACCAGGCAGAACATTATCAACTAATGTAGCCCACCTTCTCTGCTTGTTTCGTTTAGCTGCAAGAATAGCTCACTCTCGCACAAACTTAATCCCATCGAGCTGGCGCTATGGGATGTGGGTATGCTGAATTGCCTTGCGTGCCCGCTCCAAAACAAGATCGTGCCTGAATGCAAAAGCAAATCCGAAAGCAAGAGCGTTTCTTCATCCAGAAAGCTGGTGTCTCAGGATCCTGGACTTTCCACATAGCACACATGCCCTGAAACTGCCTCTTTTAGAGATTGCCTAGAGACGGTGCAACATCATAAGACCCTCTAGGAGAATCATTACTCTCACTCTAGAACTCTCAATCTAGAAGGTTCCTTCAAGGATATGATACGTTGCTCTACCTCGTCCCAGTTCAAACAGCACCCTTGTTGACCCTACTGAACTGCCTTTACTACACGAATTTCCTGTTCTAAATTCCTCAGCTCCTGCTCTCTGAGACGTCTTAACGATGTTTCTTCGTCGAATGTATATGTACATGTATGTGTATATGTATATGCATAAGCATATGTTAATGCATGTGTATATGAATAAGCATACGCAAGCATGTAGGTTACTTCGACAATTCGAAAGGTCTAACGACATGTGTCAGGCTAGAGTTGGTACAAATTTTTTACGAATAAACTTTAGTATAAGTCGGTGTCAAAATCAGCTGTTAAAATTACAAAACACAACAGAGACTCAGGTTGTGAATGCTGTTGGCCGTGTGGGCACCTTCCATGAGGATTGCTGGCTTGATGTGAGTTTTTATTTCCTCATGCTTGTCCACAATTATTTCTAGGCCAACCTTAAAGAACAGGCAACAAATTTGTAGAAAATAACTGTTCTCCGACACCGCAATGGCCTGCAGGCCAAAATCTTAAAGCTTTTAATTTACGTTTACGAAAGCTAAGTTATGTTTGCGTTCAGTTAAATTTTAGAAGTGTGCAGTGATTTAGTTTATGCTAGTTAAGAATGGTAATTGATTACCGAAACATGTCCTCAAATTTGAAAAAAGTTGTCTTTATCCTTAAAGTTGTTTCAAACGTTGTACTTCTTCGAACTTATGGAAGAAACATTTTCAGTTTTACAAGTGTTTCAGCAGCGAAAAATATCCCCTCCCACAAATATCTTGAAAATTCTTAAAATTGAGCACATATTTCTTTCTTCGACGTCTGCATTTTAGTTCATCTTGAGTTGTAGTTCCGAATTTAAAAGAATCCTTTCCACAAACATTTTTTTTTAATGACTAAGACTATAATTTTGTATTTCTGCGAAGAACGCGTAACGGCTTATTGAAAAAATTGCGTGGCGGTAACAAATTAAATGAGAATGCATTGCAATTTACCACGCTGCCCCATCGTTTATGGTCCAAGTGGCTGGTTTTAGGAAAATCTTTTGAAAGCAAAAGACCATATATAATCAGATTTTTGAATTACGGAGCTTTTTGTACCGGAGATAAAGAAGCCAATTTGATGAACACGACTAAGCTAAGAAAGATCAATTATCGCCAAAGGCGATCACCGTTGTTGCCGTCATTCTAGCTGCACCACTGTCCACGGCTAACCGAGGCTCTCTTTTGCCTGTGGTTAGCCTCATCGGCAACGGTTAACGGTGAACATTTCTTTTGCGCATTGGCCGAGCGAAGTGAAGGCGGATTAGTACATCGCAGTCATGTCGTAAGTCCATTTTACTTCTCACAGTATCCTTGCATCGTTCGATGTTTGATGTGAGTAACTGCAAATTTAGCTGTCTCATTTTTTTTTTTAGCTACTGTTTCTCCTATTTTTTCTCATGCAAGACGTATTGGCTTGCTTGCGTTTCTGGGACACTGCACCTTTTTGACTGCAAATTTTTGACGAGACGTTTTGGCTGTAAGTGTTCGTTACGGGTGATTCAGTCTTCTGTAGTTTTGCGCGACTATGTAGAAAATAGCTTTGTCACAAACTGGAGTTCGTATGGAGAGGCAGCAATAACTGCAATTATTTCTGTGAATTTATTGTAAGTGGCCAAGTTGCTTCTCAGAAGGAAGGATTTGTGCAGGATAAATGTTTAGTTTCCACTTACTTCAGTAGGTTTCCAACTGTCGTGCTAGATATTGATATATTTTTTATGTAAGAAATCATCAAGATTTTGTTTTTCTATACAGAAGCTCAAAGATCACACGTGACACCCTGTACGAATGTGTTAAGGCTATTCTTGATGGGTCTAAAGAGAAAAAGCGCAACTTCCTGGAAACTGTCGACCTTCAGATTGGTCTCAAAAACTATGATCCCCAGAAAGATAAGCGTTTCAGTGGTTCTGTGCGGTTAAAGTATATTCCACGCCCGAAGTCAAAAATGTGTGTGCTAGGAGATGAGTCACACTGTGATGAGGCCAAAGCTATCGGTCTTCCGTATATGGATGTTGAAGCTTTAAAAAAGCTGAATAAGGACAAGAAACTTGTCAAGAAGCTAGGTCAGATCTTTACTCGTTTGCGTTACTTAATTTCAGTCTAGCATTAAGCTATGTGATAACTAGTCGTATGTAGATATCTATTCTGGCAGACAGCTTGGGTGGGCTAGATAGTTTCCTTTTTTTCATTCTAGCATTAAGGGATGTGATATATAGTGATATCTAGATATCTATTCTGGCAGACAGAATAGTTTGGGCTAGATAGTAAGCAATGCAATTTTTTGAAGGTGAGCTTATGTTTATGTATTCCAATCAAGTTGTCGAGGACTTCTAAGCTGTTTTACCAAATGGCAGGGTAAAGTTACAATTCATTTGTGGGCAGTAATTTTAGATTCTTCATTTACTGAAGTACAGCAATGTCTTGCTTGTTTACTTTTTTTTTTTAAAAGCAGCTTGCTGTTCTAAGGTAAATGTATGTCAAAAGCATTGCAAACAAGTTTTTATTGACTTACTTAGCTAAGAAGTATGATGCGTTCTTGGCATCAGACTCGCTGATCAAGCAAATTCCTCGTCTCCTTGGGCCTGGGTTGAATAAGGCTGGCAAGTTTCCTACAATGGTTACGCACAACGAAAAACTGCAAGATAAAATCAATGATATTCGTGGAACCATCAAATTCCAAATGAAGAAGGTGGGTGTACCAGGATCATGGTTCGGCACTGAAAAGCAGCTCTGTTGTGGCTAGATCATGCTAGACATCGTGCTATCATGCCAAGTGTGGCACTTGGATTTCAAAATATTTTTGAAGAAAAAGCGTGGGGTGTCACTAGCGCTTGCTTTTCAGTGACCCGGTAATGCCATGTGACTGGAAGGTCTGAATTTTTATTCAGGCCGGACCTGCCTCCTACTCCAGGTCTTAAAATATTTTTGAGTAGCAGCATGTAGTGAGGTAGGTTTTCTTTATGTGTATGTTATTAATGAGTCTTAACTGTTGTGCTTTGTGCTGACTTAAAGCTTTTGATGCAATTGTAAGCCAGATCAATCACAATCATGGTTGTTTAGGTCTTGTGTCTTGCTGTGGCTGTTGGACACGTGGAGATGAGTGAAGACGAGCTGGCGCAGAACGTGTTTCTGGCCGTCAACTTTCTCGTCTCGTTGCTGAAGAAGAACTGGCAGAACGTGCGCTCTCTGCACATCAAGAGCAGCATGGGCAAAGTGCAGCGCTTGTATTAAGTCCTCGCGTCAATGCTTGGCTCACAAACCGCGAAAATAATAAAATCGCGTTTGCGGACGCATACGTATAGCGTCTTTCTTTCGTACTTGCACTCGTTTACTTTGGGCGCCATGCAATCTTATAATAGTAATTATTGCTAAGTTGTATCTGCATTTCAATAAATAAATTTAAAAAGCTTACGGGTACGGTGTCACCAGGCAAGGCAGATGTCACCAGTTTAAGCACGAGGCTTTCTAAAAAGAGGAAGCGAAAGCTGGTGTTTTCTCCCGGGAATTTACATTTCATTCATTCGGTAGCCATCAATGCACGTCATATCTTGGGGACTTGCAGAGGGTTGTTGTGGTTGGGGAAGGTCCAGGCTTGCTCCCGGATGCCCAAGTCATTGATCGCCAAAATCAGCAAAGGAAGCCAGTCGTCAATTTTTGGGTGTGCTTCTCGGAGAGCTAAGGAGCTCCTTGGTATGTGCCGCCGAAGGGAAGTTCGGACGACTGGTCTCCGCTTTGACGATCTTGGAACTGTCACGACGCTCTTCCCTGTTGCCAGGAGCGACAACGTGAAGGCCTTCCCAGCAGATGACGAAGACGTACGCCGACCGCAACGTGGAAGCTCTTTAGTTTGAAGGCAGAGAGATCGACTGAAATGCAACGCCTATTCTGGGGTTTTGTACATGTTAAATCTTGCTAAGGAGGTTATCGACTTGGAGTTGATTTGATTACTCGTACACTTAAGGGGTCATCCATAAAAGACGTCTAGCTGACAGGGGAGTGGACGTCTACATCACGTTATATTGCTGAAGTTTTTGGACTAAATAAAAATGGCCTTTCTTAAACAATCAGCGAATTTATTCTGGTTCATTCCCGCGTCAGAACAAGTCTTAAGACTTGCGCTGCATAAGGAGAAAAAACGGGATAACTGCGCTGTGCGACGACTATAGTAGTCCGGTCTGAACTTAATTGAACTGCCACGTCAGAACTGGAAAAGTTTTTAAAGGAACCACTTCAACGCTTTCCTGTGTTTTAAGTCTCATGATGAAATCATCGATGAAAGGTGAAGCGCTTGTGTGACAAACATCGCATCAATAGGAATTTGGTTAATAGTCATGATAAAATTCTGCTCGCGGTTATGGCATGGTTCTTCCAGAAGGCCGAAAGGCTTGCGTGCTCGTACGTTGTTCATTTTAAATTGCGTCTGCGGCAGTAAAAATTGTAAAATGGACAAAAAAATCTAAGCTCAAAGCGGAACGGCAACATTCTCGGATCAATAAGTTTTCAGAGTTCTCTTTGGTGTGCTTAAGGAAAAGCTTAGCGATGACTCCTCTGTTATAGAGCAGAACAAAATGAAGAGTGTCATGAACTTGGAGAGATGTGACGAAGTAAGAATGTAGTTACGCCACAATGACTTCACTCAAGAATTGAAAAGGAAATTAGTCGGTTCTTGCTTTAACATCCCAAGCGTTGCACACTGTTAAGCTGTGATGCAGATAAGACAATTCCAGGGCATTGGTTTTGCTATGCAATACTGAATCAGCCATTCCCAGTAGTAAAGCTTTGCTTCTAGCCAACATACTTAATGCCTTAACAACACCATGCGTATCAACACAATTCAGCAAAAATTGACGGACGGAGAAGATAACGCTAGAGGAGTTTAACTTGACAATTCTGAGCTAATTGGGTTACAAGCCATTCGATAAACTGGCCTGTGGACTGAAGGCATGAACAAGAATGCTTGTTAACTTGATGACCAGAGGTAGAAAACGCAACGAAAAAAATACATCGCCTTACATTTGACCCCAAACGAAAGAGTTTGACCTGTGCAGACATCGCAGAAGCATTTGAAACAGTAGTCAACTCTGCAAGGTTCAAAGATACTCAGAGCCCCTTTTGTCTAAGAGTGAATTCCATCCTTGTCTATGGACCAATTCATGGTGCAGACCAGATAAGAAGTGTCGTGGAATGTGGATATCACGTGTAAACAGGGTAATCGTTCCGCCCTTGTCTGCAGGTATTTCGAGACCTTGCTGCCCAAATCTGTCCAAATTATTTATATATATATATATATATATATATATATATATATATATATATATATATATATATATATAGCATGTGCTAAACCAGTTTTATTTTTGAGTGGTACATGTCTTCATGTTTTGCGATGTGGTTTAAGATCTCATTGCTTTTTATTTTTTTGATAGTTCTATCAATGTAAATTCTCAGCCGCCATACATTTACAGTAATCTTCGTCTTTTTCATACATTTAATCTTGCATGCGTCAGTATTTGCTTAAATTTATTGTCAGCATTTTGTTTCCGCATTATAAGCATTCGCTTAAGTTTGGTATCTCACTTTTTTGTGTAGAAAAACTTAAATTCAATAACAATAATTGATGTCTAACTATCACGTAGTAACGTAAGATTGCTTCTGAGGTCAGCAGTTATAAGGATAAAATCTTTTGCCAGTTGTAGACGTCCAGAACAGGGGAGAGGTGGAGGGGTCAGCTGAACGCAGACCAAAGCAGACAAGGAGCTGGGGTGGGGTGGGGGCTAAAATTTGCCAAACGTTTGTGGACGTCTTTTATAGATGACCGCTTACCGAGATGAGTTTGTCTGCCAGAACAGAATCGCTTGTAACGGAGCGGGCATGTGAGTTGCATTTCAAGGTTTTCGACTTGGTAGAAAGCTTGTTGAGTCCGGGGTTATCTGAGACGCTTGAAAAAACGTAGAACGCATATAAAGTGTTTTATGTACTGGGTGTATTCAACTTGTTTGTGGAACAGCATTCGCTTACACGTAGCTCCATGAAGTGCGTAGGCACAATGGCAGCTTCGCAAAGGTCTGCTAAAGCGTGGAACGTCGGTTTAAGCCTATGTGTCAGTAGAAATCCGATTCTAATAATCTTTAACTGATGATTGCTTCTTTGTGAACAGTCCTTGGAAAACCACTGCAGTTGCCAGAATTTGAGACGCCTCTAAGTGACTTCGTGGCACCTACTTATGTTCCCCAATACCCAAGCATTCATGGATAGTAGTTCCTTTCCCTTGCCACTTCATGCAACAGTACCACCGGTTAATGAGACTTCGAAGGAAGTTCTGCTCGTGTAGAATACGAATCTGCCCTTAAAATCGTCTTTTCGTGGTCTCCTAAAATTTGCTCTATGAATCCATGTTAACATCATGCCAGCGCTGATAGAAATTTTATTTAGTTGGATGGATAGTTGACCTGATAGAAAGAGAGCTTGGAGCTCTAAAAGCAATAATACTAATACCCATTGACTTAAAAACGTGGTCTCCTAAAATTTCTTTTCGTGGTCTCCTAAAATTTGCTCTATGAATCCATGTTAACATCATGCGAGCGCCGATAGAAATTTTATTTAGTTGGATGGATAGTTGACCTGATAGAAAGAGAGCTTGGAGCTCTAAAAGCAATAAAACTAATACCCATTGACTTAAAAACGAAACAAAAAAGGATGTAGGAAGTTTTCATTAAGCGACCTTCCTACCCTAGTGATATCTAGCAATAAATACCAAAGAAATGTACAGGTGTAAACCCCTTCACTCGCTAACAAGAGATAAACCAGCCTGTCTTATTAGCGCCGCAAGAACAGCGTTGTAAACTATTGGTTCGCGTATGAAGTCTATGGTTGGCGAAGCTATCGTCCTGAGTGACTTGTGAAGTGTTCGGATTAAGCGAAAAACCGTACTTCTCGCTATGATTGGTGGTAACGACCGCAGGCTTAGCTTAGTTTAGCTTAAACATGACTGTTGAAGTTCTCTTAAAAATAGTTGACAACGAACAAAAATGCCAAGCCATTTTCGCTCGCCAAACAAAGAATATTTGTCTTCTCACGAAAGTACGCAATTCTTCTGCGTTTGTTAGCTTTTTCGGGCTTTCCGTGTTGCGTTTGACGGCCCACGAAGAAACGCGTAAGCCTTTCACGACGAAAACGTCAATAAGACTATTCTCCTATTCAATAATTATTTGCAGACTGCATACTGATTGGCTTGACGCATGGTTATGCAAATTACTAAGGGGCCCTTGTGGGAGGATAGTTTGCCGCGTCGCGCAGCGAGACCCAGCACAGATCAATTATTACAGAAACTCGCTGACCAGGCGCTATTTTTACCTGTCGCAATTCAAGGTTACCTAAGGGCTGGACCACATTGTCCAAATTCTTAATCTTCAGGAGATTCCGCTGAGACACTTCCTGCTATTAGGCTTATCCTAAGCTTGGTGTTTACGTTTGCCATAACCACAAATTCAACGACGTAGCAACTATTGAACTTGAAATTAAAAATGCAAGTCGCTGACCGAATTATCTGACTGGTTTCAATCGCATAGGAAACGGTGAAGTTTTCGAACGCTTTTTCGTAACAATTTGGAACGATTCTTTTTCCTCTTCTGTCTCTTCTACATGAACTTGCATAGGCCGGTTGATGTGGGAAAGATAAAGTTCGATGAGAGCGTGAATACAATATTTTGTGCCATAGCAAATCTTGGTAGTCTAGCCCTTTAGTGAGAGCAAAAGAGCCCAGCGTATCGAACGGGCCATACCATTATTTGACATAATGTAGCGTAATATGAAATTATGATGTAGCATGATCTAATATATAAGATAATAAAATAATGCAATGGGATGTATTATAATATAGTATGCAACGCAGCTTTACATAACAGCCTATAACAGTATCTGAATTGACAATTAGCAACTTTACCAAAACTGATTGTACATTAATACCGACGAAAAAAAACAACATTGGAACGCAGCAACATCACATGTAATAGGAAAAGAGCGAGCGAGAAGAGAGTAAGAGAGAGAAAGAGTTATAAAGTTGGGAAGCTAGAATCAATCAATCAATCAATATATTTTCACAACACACCAAACCATAACCAATACAGCTCCAAAAAAGAATAATAATGAAAAAAAAAATTTAGCACGGTATTTCAAGTTAAATAATTTAAATCTAGATTTTGCTCTATTGTTTACGCTCAATTTCAGTGAGGTCAAAATTCGTCTGCCTCGTCTCTTCTAGCAGGTGGTGGCGGGGTCTTCTAGTTGCACAGTGAAACTAGGCCTTAAGACCACTGTCACGCGGAGGTCTGTCGGAAACCTCGGTTAATCAATTAAACAATAGCGCTAGGGGAATTTGGCAAGTCAATAACACCTTGGCAACCGATTGCACCTACATCATGCAATAATCCGATTCGCTTGCTTTACAATACAATCTAGTTCCGTAACCAATCAGCATCGCCTACTTCATCACCAACCTGATTCGCTTACTTTACAATAACACTTAGTTCCGTAACCAATCATAATTCAAGAGTAAATTTTCTCCGTATTTAAGTCCCAATTTCGTTGATCAAAGTTACTCTTTCGGTGCGTACGTTTGGCGTGCGAGCTGAGAGCTGTCAAGTCCGTGAACGACATGGGCTGGAAGGAACCTTTTCGAATATAGCGCTTACTTCGACTACTGAGACTGATCACAGTGTGATCATGTCCCAGTGAACGACAAACTGACTTCGGTCAGTTGGCACGAAACACTCGATTGCTTTAGCGGCCGCGCAGTCACATTCTCATGTGCTAAGCGGTGGTGGTCGAGTGTGGAGTGCCTCTCGCGTTAGTGCTATCCAAGGCGCGTTTTCTGCCACCTAGATAGCGACGAGAGAGGCTTTGGGTTACTTAAAAAGACTCCAGGATTTAAGGTAAGAATGCTCATCTTAGGAGGAAATGCGGAAGGGTACCCTGGTGACAGTGCACAAATTCTGTTAAATGCTTTGCGTGCTTTTCTTGAGTGGCTTAAAAGATGATGAATTAGTATTCTTCTGAGCAAAATACGAAAACTCCGACGTGCTCGATATAGAAATGTATTAGCATTGGTCTCAAATACGCTTGATTACAAACATCAGAAGTGTCCTGTTAGTTTTTTCCTTCTTCGACCTCGCCTAGATGGAGGAAACCGACTAAACGTTGTAATTGCTTCATGAGTAGCTAAATTAATCCGTCGCAAAATCTGTGCGTTCTCCGAGGATGCCGGGGTGGTGGAAGGGGTTACAGGATGTAAAAATTTCTCCCCGGTACCTCGCAAAGCGATGGAAATGGGTAAAAAAAATCCCCCCGGTACCTCACAAGGCGACAACGTGCTTTAGGAAATCGTTGTAGGAGACGCTATTCGGCTGGACGGAAGCGAAAAACTCTGCGAGTTTCGCGTACTCCACCTCGAGCAGATCGATGTTGTGCTTCCTCAAGACATCGCGAAACAGTTCGACCGAGCAAGTACCACTTCCTGGCCGATCGAGGTTCTAAAGAAAACACGATTGCACCATGATAGGCAGATAGGTTCAGTATCATTTAAAATGAATCGCTTAATATTTTGCCGATGTCACCTTTGCAACCAAAATTTTTTCACGTCATGGGCCTAGCAAACAGTTGAACTATCAAGAGTCTACGTCTCGAAACGCGAAATTTCGAGAAACTTCGAGAACGTTCTCGTCTCATTTGATTCGCGACCGAAAGCTTCTCGTTTGTTTCCAGACGCCCCTCCGTCTCGTCTCGAAAGTCAAAAAGTTTGGAGACGGAGACCCTTACAAAATATCGAATATACACTATCCAAGACAGCTTCATTTTTTATTTTATTTTATTATATTATTGCTATTAATTTTTTGCAAAATTACCGGGCACGGAACTACAAGCTTACCCTGAAAGTCCTTCTCATGGATTTCCATTGATACCGCACGTCTTCCTTCACCGACTGAATAATCGAGGCGACACCGCTATCCACTACCGGCACACTCTGGAAGAATGAGTCAATGTTAGAGATTCTTCGCTTCAACCAGACAGTGCATTTGTAGAAACTAAATTGCGTCTACTTCGACATTCTTATCATAGAACTTTTGAAAGTGATGATCCCATACAAACACATCAACATACATCCTTATATATCCGTCCAATATCTAAATAGATATTTATATACATATTTATCAATATACATAGGCCTGTATTACTAAAACTCTGCTCAAAAGGACTACTAAAAAAGCTCATCTGTAGGTACAGACAGGTACAGGGTATTGTAGGCGATAATAAGGTAGAAGCCGATACGCGGCAATAGACTTGCACGGATTCGTTTATAAACATCCCCTGATAGGTCGGGGGAAACTATTTGGAAATAACATTTCAAAGGCAGAATTAGCAAAAAGTAGTGATAGAACAAAGGGGATTTTGTAGGTAAAATCTTGTAGCCGGATAAATGGTGAGCTAAGGCTATTAGAGAAGCACTATAATGAAAGACGTCCACAAACAAGTAAATGGATCCTAAAGCCAAAAAAATAAATAAAAAAGAATGCATTATTAGCCAAATAACAAAGCATAATACTGCGCCATTGCTGAAACCCGAACGTTCATGCCTCTAGGATGGAATGCTTGCAGTCGCGTAATCCATCGATCTTCGTGTAATCGGAACTGTTCCTCTGAGCCACTGACACCACGCTGCAGGATCGCTACACACAAGTCCGTATTAAAATTACGATCGTTGCTGTTAGCAAAGTGCGTTGCAAGTTCAGTTCGGCCTGGGTGGTGCAAAACATCTGAGCGATGGCCATCACAACAATGGTTCAGTTTGTTACTAGTGTATCCCACAAATATAAGTTAAAGCCTTGCTCTTCTCACGTGCCGCCAGCGGTTTAACAGGATCTAAAAGACTTTTTGAATATGAATTTTGTCCATGCCACTCATGGACGTACACAGAAAGCAGTCTTTACCACGCTTTACATTGCACGAAGTCGATTTGCCGCATTTGCTTGTGCTTGATGACCGAACCAGACGATCTCTTATGTTGTTTGTTCGCAAGTATCGTTAAAGTTGGAAAAACGTTTCTAAAAGCCATGAGCTTATGGCAAATGTGATATGTGGAATGAAGCACTTCGTCAGGGAATGCCCATGATGTGTGTGAGGCGGAGGAAGCGCCTGGGCTCCACTCGAGCTGGGGCAAAGAGGGGAAGTGAGCAGAGAAGACCCCCAGACAAGGTCCCTGCTGAACCATTGGACAATATGTATGTAACAACTTTCTCCTCCCAAACTGTATATAAACCCTGTAAATGTATTTATATTTAGTAATAGTCGTAGAAGCAATAGCAGCAGTTCTTTTCTAGTGTCGCCGGAAACGTCTACAACACGGTGCCAAAGAACCCCCAACACACTTTCGGAATACTAGCGAGGCTCCTAAACCAGGTCAGGACAAACGCAAGTTTCTCCTCCTTCGTGATGCTTGTCGTTTGCGTTTGTTTGTTTTTTAGGAAATCTTCCCTGTTTAATGCAGCCACGCGAGATGCCGTTCTTAAAAGGGATTTAGAATCACACCCCAAGTTACTAAAGTACGCCTCAAAGGTGTTAGCATGCTTGCTATAATTCGGTATGTTGCTACCAATTTTTCGAATCCTCGTGAATTGCGAAAATGGAATGGATTTGAAGATGGCAGGTGGATATCGCTTTTTGAATTTAAGTTAGCATGAACAGAAGTTGGTTTAGAGTAGAAGTCCGTGATGAATGTTCTTGCGACCAACTTAAATTTTACGTCCACAAATATTGCTTCGGACTGGGATGTGGTGGTGGTGAACTTCATTGTCGAGGCTTAATTAGAAGATGCCAACTCGTCGCAAAAACGAAGAAAATGGTCGAGACTTTCCTTACTTTATTCCCAAACAAAAAATGTGTCGTCGATGCAACGGTACCATCGTAAGGGTGACTTTTCAAAAAGACTCCGATAGCTATTAAGTAAGCTCGACACAAATTTCCGCATAAAAGTGTTTGCCTAGTTAACAGCAAATGGGTGCCAATAGCTGTGCCTCGCTTCTGATGGAACAAACGGTTGTCGAACAGCATGGTGTTGTTTGTTAGGTCTGTCTCTATTGGTGAGGTGAGCATGGCAGTGGGAACGGTTTTCTCGTGACGCATTTGAAAAAAGATCTTTGCATGCCCAGATACCGTCTTCGTGAAAAATATTGGGATAAAGGATATAACATCCTTAGTAATAATTTGCAAGTCTGCAGGGTTCAGGGTTTTTGCGGTGGATCTGGAAGCTTGCATACAAAATCTGTCGTGTCTCTAATAAACGATGGCGCTCTGTGTGCAAATGGCTTTACGAATGAGTCTATGAACTCTGAGATAGGCCTTAATCGCAGAAATTCTCTAAAATACTTGTGGATCTTTGGGAGCCCATAGAAAAAGCAAGGTGCGAGAACTGCTAGTCATTATACGAGCTTCTTGCTTTCCCACATAGCCCAATTGAAGAAACTCTTTTGTCTGGGCTTGGACTCTTGAAAAATTATTTGGATTTGGATCAGGCTGTGCAATTCTATGCCGTTTGCAATTCTAAGCCGTGCGCGATTCTATTGCCGCGTATTGACTTCTACCTTGTTATCGCCTACAATACCCTGTACCTATCTGCAACTTCTGACGAGCTTCTTAAGTATTAATTTTGAGGAGAGTTTTAGTAGTGTTCGCATTACGCAGACGCGTGCCTAGCGAAGACACAGCTGGTGTTGAAGATATCAGCATATTTTATCTGAGCATCTCGTGTTGAAGTATATATATATATATATATATATAAAGTATGATATTAAGCAGGTCATCGCTCTTTGTGTCGCGAGTATGATTATACAAAGCCTTGAACGTAGAGCTAGAAACAGATGCAATAACTCCAAACTTTACAATACTGCCAAAATGAATGCATCCATACCAGCATATTATCATAGTCTCCCTGTGATGTCTTTGTTTGTGCCATTCGCGATTGAAGAACTAACTTCTTCATGAACGATGCGTAAGGCATCCTATATGAAAGAAAAAAATGCTGGTTAATAATATATGCGGCAATTGCTTGAATAAAAGGTTTAAAAACAAACAACTAAAAATTTACACATGTGTATGAACGCACGCACAAGCACGCACACGTACGTACACACCCGGGTAAGATGAACTTTTTATAATTCCCAAGTACTAAATTACCTGCACTCTCGTTCGGGATCATACTTCCTAAGGAGGGACTTCATTTCAGATGGCGAAAGGAAAATGTCGAATTCCTCTAAGACACCTAGAAAATCAAATCCTCGATTACAACGAAGCTCATCAAATTCACACTACAAGCGTCTCAGTGACATGAAATTAGGAATACACATCTCTTACGCTGAGATCCCAATAACAACCGAACTCCACTTACAAGGTCGCCACATTTCAAGACCAATTACTGTATAATGTTTTATCTTTGTCGCGATTATCATTATTCTCGTGCCTCTAATTGCATCCTATATATGATCTTATCCTTCTTTTTATCAAAAACAACAACAAAAACAAGTCTATTTCCTCATTAATGCTCCGTACAGCAACAAGGAAAAAACAGGGCATACACACTTCGAGCACAACAGGTAAAAACAAAAAGTGGACTAAACAAAACAACAACGCTGATATCATGAGCTCAAGTGTGGCTCATATCTCCCGCTTGACATTCCTTCTCAATGCTTAGTTTTCAGTGGACTAGCATATTATGCCTCACTACGAAAGCTTTAGTTCTCGGACGCTCAGAGGGTATAGATCTACCATTTACTCCTCAATAAGATCTTTATTGCGATTGGTCTGATAAGACGTAATCTCGCTGCAGTTATGCTGAAAAGGCGACCTGTCTGCACTGATGGAGAAGCTTTGGTTCACATGTTATTTATTTATTTATTTATTTATTTACTTATTTATTTAGTTATTTATTTATTTACTTATTTATTTATTTATTTATTTATTTATTTATTTATTTATTTATTTGTTTCTAGGCTTAGTCTGACAGTAACCCAGACCCAAACTCTAACGAGAACAATAATTCTTGCCTTATCCCTAATCTTTTTCTTAATAAGCTCGAGCAATCCTCAAGCAGTTCAAATTTTCTATGAAATAAAAAATTTTTTCGAAGGCAATTAATTTAAGTATCCTGGCGTAAGCCGCAGCAATATTGACCTTCGCGACAAGTCGGCATGATCAATCGCAGATTGAGGAGTAAATGGTAGCTTGACGGTGTGCTATACCTCATCTGGGAACAAATTACAAAGAACTCTGGGCCATCCTATCTCGACTCGACTGTTGATCATTTATCGCGTTGCAATGCGACTGCAACAATAATTAATGTTCAAAAGGCCATACACGGCATTGTGTAGCCTGCTGTCTTTTTCTCGAAGTCGTAACTTAATCACAGAGATGCTGTTTTCATGTGGAGATGCTCCTCGTCGAATATATTAGTCACGTGATCGTTATGCGGTCGTTACAAGCACGTAATGATTTGCCAAAGGTGGGAAACTATATTGTGCAAAAACAAATTCGCTTCCCGGGATCACGTAACTTCAGACACTTACCGTAATTAATGTTTAATAAGGAAATCCTCCGACCTACTTACTGGTGACAGTCAAGTTTTAGTACCTTTGAACTGATGTGGCTCAATTTCCCCAGTTCCTTTTGAATCTATTGCTCGGAAAGATTTGATAAGATCCTTCCACTTCATTCGCATCTGCAAGAGATTTGCAAAGCGTGATTGTGCACGTCTGAAGTTGCATAGTAGACAGAACAAGTCAAACCGTAAAATAAGATGAATAAGCTTTACAATCAATCAATCAACCAACCAATCAGTCTAGCAATCAACCAGTCTATCAATCAACCAGTCTATCAATCAACCAGTCTATCAATCCATTCATCCATCTAACCATCTATCTATCTATCTATCTATCTATCTATCTATCTATCTATCTATCTATCTATCTATCTATCTATCTA
>QQSS02027001.1:0-19073 GCA_003687565.2 Craspedacusta sowerbii | reverse complement strand
CATACATACATACATACATACATACATACATACATACATACATACATACATACATACATACATACATACACACACATTAGGACGCATGCACAGGAGAGAACGTGAGATCAGAAGCAAAGACAGATATAACACGACATCGTCAAGGGGCTTGAAGCATCAATAGGACAGATGGGTAAGTGCCAAGGGCAGATAAGAGCAGTTTCATATCTCACCTCCGTCCAAACGTTGACCGGAAATCGACTTTGCATCCAGATTCTTGCCAGAATTATCATACCTACAAAACATCCGTCCTCGATTCACACTCAAACAAACGTCAGCAAACAAAATGCCCGACAAACATGTAATCCCAACTCATGGAGCAGAAAAACACTTCGGGAAAAAATGGGTATTTTAGACTGCATAATGATCTCGCATAATTTTTGAAGACCCGACAATTAGATAGAAGAATTAGAGGATTAATACTGCATAGGCGAGGAGAAACACGTACCAGCCCCGAAGAGAGTACGCCTCCTGTATGTCGGGATTGATTTGGAACACACTCGAGTTTAGAATGGAAAGGGACCGCCCACCGAAATCGGACACCTTCGCTCCCTTGATAGCCACCACAGGGAACTGATCAGTGTAGCCCTCAAATTTCTCTGCCTGAAACCGCAAGTGAATGAGAGTTTAGAACAACAAACATGATCTCCGTCAGAAGACCTAACAGCTCGGAATAGAAGCAAGATGGCAAATCAAATCAAGATGGCACCAAACAAATTTCGCAAATGCTTAAAACGCGGTCAACGTGTTCCAGTGAATACTTGCATATGGAATATCGGAAAGAAATAAGCGCTGCTCACCTCGCCTCCCCACAGCGTGGCATTGACGGAAAGGTTAGATCGATCCACAAGAGTGATATCTCGCTTAGACACCTGTGGCGAGCAACAGCACGTGTACGAAAACGGCATAGAGACGCCTAGTGCGTCATTGTGTAATGTTTACGAAATCAGGCGCAAAAGGGACGCAGAGCACACGTGCAATACGGCTACGCGAATCTAAAACCCGACCTGGCGAGCTTTGCGACCAAGGTTTTAGCAAATCATCAAAAAGACGCGTCGATGCGTCTCACAACGAATGCTACAGCAATGTTTTAGGCTCTGCTAGCCGCTCGCTAGCCACACCAAGCCTAACTCTAGTCTCCTAGCATAGGATACGAGATAAGCAGTACTGAAGTAGCAGCAACTAACCTGCTTATTGGTCTGCTTGGTTGTGATTTGCGACAAGGCTCCCACTGACTTGACTACGCCAAGAACATCTAATCAGATGTAAACCAGGCAACACGTGAAGAACCTTTCAAAGACTACCATAACGTCACAAATATGGAAACCACCACAATGGAAAAGGCTTCCGTCAGATAAAAATTACAATGATGGATCTAATCCATTGGTGGACATCTGGCGAGTTATCAAACACAGGTCACCAGGAACGTGGAAATCGCACGGCTAGCCCTGAAAGCACCCTGGCAAAGCAAATTCATGAGTCCGCACTCTGCAGGAAAGACGCCATCACGAATGTGAGCACTTTCTGTGCACAATTGAATCGCCTGCGAACCGACAATAAGATTTGCAGCAATCGAAACCATGCGTACAAAACGCGAAACACTCACCTACAAGTGCATCTTTGTTGACACTTTCAAGGTCAGCAATGTTTACGAAATGGTACTGAATGTGAGGCAGGTCCACATCGTCCGTGCACTACAAGCGGAAAACACGCATGTGCCGTGATGGGAGTATACGAAAGCCTGCCAAAACCCACAGACACACACAGCTTATGCGCGCATACCATAGATTACTCGATGATACAGGCACAAAAACATTTCCTGGCGAAGGAGAAATATTCTGGAAGCGCGGCCACTGCATGCAGATCGGCCAAACATGCAACGAATGCTCGAAATATTTACGAGAGGGAAAAACCATCTTAGTTACAACACCAGTCTCACTAAACCATACCAATAAAACAGATACGTGCCCGTACCAGCTCCACAATAGAATCGCTATTCAAGGACATCTCGTAGTCGTTTTTCAAAGTTGAATACTGCTTGTTCGCCGTCTTCAGAGATCCTTTCGTGATATAATAGACCTGAACAAAGAGAACATGAACTCAACTATAAACTTTCATCGCCGCTTCCTTAGGTAAACATTTGAGACAGCATTGGTCCAACAGACTACACTCTAAGCGTGGAAGAGAAACGACAAAGCATTCTTAGAATAAAGTCTGAAAGGCATCACAGACGTTTTAAAGTCGAAAGTGAGACATGCAAAAAGGATGGTAGATTATATCCAGGATGATCGACTCCATTAAAAGTAGTAACATAAGAGAATTGATTGCTTACGCGAGCCACAACTGCAAGAAGTTACTGCATAACTTCAAACATGTGGAAGGGCAAAGCTACTTTATCACAAGTAAAGTTCATATACAAGTAGAACAGAGCAATCAGAGCAGACCTTTCCGGTTTCCATCAAGTTGTAATACTTGTCAACGACATCATTGAATCCCGTAGCACGGATCTCACCCTTCAAAAGAAAGAACAGAAATTCAAGCAGAAACCCGGTTGACTCACCTAGACTAGATATACGATTCACCAATTTAGCACAGACCTATACTTCTCACAAAAGCTTAGCATTAAACAGCGCTAAACTCCGTCACTCGCTTTGGCAAGCTCATCGCTGAATAGACTTGTCAAATATATAATATCTTTGTCGCCATTTTATGTACTGGAAATCAGGAATCCTTATTCGGCGTCAAAACAGTTCCTTAAAATCCCCTAAAATCAAAACAATTAACAGTCTACGTTGGCTGACTCAAATGTCCCGCAAAATCGCAGAGATGACCTATGCTTTCGGTCTATCCCTCGGCGATGCGGAAGATAATTTACGTGGCGTGGATGGAAGAGCCACTAATTAAGACGAGGCTCTGCTTAAGGTAGCCACACTCCGTGTACCATCACTGTAGTGCCCTCAGCCATGAAGGACGAACCAAATAATTACCTCTTCGTAATTAGATTTAAGCTTATCAATTGCGTCTTCGTTTAATTATGCTTAGTTAGTGATTTATAAACAAGAAGTTATTGTGAACGAGGGAGAGAGAGAGAGAGAGGAGGAGGAAGAGGAGGAGGAGGAGGAGGAGGAGAAACTAATGGGAAAACAATTTGTTATCGCGAAACGGACAAAAAGCGCTAGATGAAACAAGCCACTACATTAACATAAAATACTGAATTATCGTATCAACAAGCGAGGAATGGCAGAAAAAGCACTTACCGACTCATCTACCAGGTCAACATTAAATAATTTCCCCTCGCCCTTGGAGTTGCTCCACGTCCTTATAGCAGATTTGTTCGTCACGCGTGCTCTTATCGTCCATCTGATGTAAACAGGATCACAACCATTAAAGTTATTACAAAACCATTATGCTGTATCATATACCAGATAACAATAGGCATGTCTGCCTAAGTGCATTTTATTTTTAGAGATTTTTGAACACAATGATTACAATACAGTGTGAACACCATAAATTTCCAAATACATACCTATTTTGATATGGTGTCAAGCTGGCGATAGGAAACACGGATTTTTGACCAGCGGGAGCTGCTCCAGTTGCGCTACCAACGCTGCAGAAATCAGAAAACAAGAGCATGAAGCGTTTGCAAAAGTTTATCAGAGCAGATCACTCAACATGTGCTCTTCAAACATTGTACTTAATCACTCTGCTGTCGCACCCACACATACACGCATACACTTCAAAGGCTATTCAAATTTAAAAAAAAAAAGTAATTGTGCAACATAACCACGTGCCTTCTCATGGGAGGGTAAGACATGCTGCCATGTTTCCAGAAAACAGAAGCACCAGTCTCTATGCTAATCAAGACCCTTACTAATTCAAAGTTTATACTTGGCCGCCTTTTCCATCACCATTTCAATTAAGGAAACGACTTCCAATCGAAAATAAATAGGCAAGCAAAGAAATCCCCCATCCCCCAAAAAAGAAAAAAAATTACACAGATAGAAAATAGACTCATCTTAAAAATTGATATTAAAAACATTGAGATTTTTCATTCATTCGCTGCTGAAATTGTTGTTGTGGGAAGCATGCCATTTGATGGCAAATAAAGCATAATATCAGACCGTAAACGCAACTAGATAACTAAAAGTTGCAGCTTGCAAACTTCAAGAGCTGCTGAAAGGACAAAGGACATCTTAAAATTTACTTCTAATGCACTACGCCAACGTAACTCCCACGTAAACGAAACTAGGTAGGAGAAACTACGCATAGAAGTTTATGAGAAATAAAAGAAAACACACAGCAAATTCAAAGGCGTCACTCATTAGAAAAGTTATTATGGTATCATTACATTAGATTACACAAAGGTCTTGAAAGCAAGGACCGTGTTGAATGGCGTAAAGAAATGAGCTTTCGTCGTAGTTACAGAGGGGAGTTACAACGCTACGGCGAGCTACGCCTAACAACCCTAACAGTCAACGGCCGCTGATGGCAAGGTGCCACCGAAATTAAGGTCTTTATCTTGCTCCGAGAGATGCTAGCAGATCAAATAGAGGAAAACTAAGAATCTATGAACCTGACGAATGCCATAACACTTCGTCAATCCAAACACCTACTTTGATCCAGCATAGATTGAGCCACCAGCTGTAGGATTTGGCTTGTGCACACCGTTTATCAGATGACCTGTACGATATAGCATGCAAGATTGACAGAGCTGAATAGGAAACGCACTGTATACTTGCATTGATTGGACAGCAGTTATCTCCTGCTACTGGGAATAGCAACAACTTATTCTTATTCCGAAAAAATTGTTGTGCATTTTCTCAAACACTCAACAATGTCAACAAGTAGGCTTTGACCACGTACTTTAAATCCTCATACTTAATACACTCAATAAGGTTTTCTCACAGGAAGGCCATTCGATGAACATTAGAGCTGTATTCCGCAAGTCCACGCGGCCATGAAGGAATTGTGCTGGCAAGTCAAACAGAAATTAGTCTGGGAAACAGAATGTACAAGAGAAAGTACACGAGCACATACTTTGTCCCAGCGGCTTAGTAGAAAGTGAATTGGTACCCATGGTCTTTGGTTGAAAGTTCTGTGCCTTAACTTGGGGCACTGGCTTTGATACTGCAACAGAAAATCAAAACACCTTCATCAGGAAATGACAGTTCTTTCTGAAATAGATGTAATGCCTGATAAAATAAAATTGCAATAATAATGTCTAACAGAAAGCACCCAGCACACAGTGAGTATGAATATTTTGCTCATTGGTAAGTTACACGTACGGCAGGGGTGCAAAAACTCCCGCCCTCGGCCCAAATGCGGCCCGCGATGGGTCTTGAAGTGGCCCGCCAAGTGCCAGAAAATTTTTTAATGTTTTTCAAATTTTTCATATCTGGAGCGTTATTGGTTGCGTACCGAGTGCTACTTCGATTATTTCGGCTACGGTAATTTCGTAATTTAGCAAAGAAAGTACTGTGATCTGCAGATGTTGAAGCAAAATGTGAGGTCAGTTATGATATTTCGTTACTGATAGCTAAGTCAGGCCGACCATTTACTGATGGTGATTCGTCAAGCAGCGTATGGTTGCTGCATCTGTAACGCTGTGTCCAGAAGCAGCACGCAAGCTGAATACAGTATCTTTGAACCGCATGACTGTTCAACGCAGAATTTCACAACTTTTGGCAGATGTAACATGGCAACTGGCAGACAAAGCAGCAAACTTTGTTTACTTTTCTGTGGCATCAGTTTAGTCCACCGACGTTAATTTGACAGCACAGCTACTTGTATTTGTTCGTGGTGTTTCACCTACTTTTGATGTAACTGAGGAATTGCTAGGTACGGCTTCAATGATGGGTCAAACAACTGGGTCTACCTTGCTTGAAGAAACCATACGGCTGTGTAATAGTGTTTCACTTGATTTAAGAAAGGTGGTTAGCTTCAAAACTGATGGAGCGCCAGCAATGACTGGAGAACGCAACGGTCTGGTGGCACTTTTAATGAAACATGGAGGTAGCGAAGGTTGATAGTTGGTGAAATTGCATTGCATCAACAAAATCTGTGCAGTAAAGAGCTTGGTTGTAATGAACGTGTGGCACTTGTTGCAAAAAACAATCAATTTGCAATCATCAAGTCAAGAGGACTCAATCACCGTCGATTTCGAGAAAACTATTTGATGACACTGAGTCAGAGTTTGATGACCTTGTCTAATTACTGTGAAGTGCGCTGGTTGAGTCGAGAGAAGACGCTAAAAAGGTTTTGGGAGTTAATTGATGATGTCATTGAATTCCTGAGAAGCAAGAACAAACATACAGAAGTTGATACGATGAGTAATCAAGCATGGCAGGCTGACTTGACCTTTCTTGTGGATATTACACAACATTTGAATGATCTTAATTTCAAGTTGCAAGGTCAAAACTAGCTCGTTTCCCAACTGGCAAATCATGTCGCAGCATTCAGAACAAAGTTGCAGTTGTACAGGCAACAAGCAGAGTCAGGGAACTTCATCCATTTCCCTACATTTCAAGCAATGTTAGAGAAGAACAGTGCTATTGATCACCAAGTATGTATTGGGAAGCTAGATTATTTGATCCAGCCCTTCAACTCCAGGTTCCAAGACTTTGACAAATGCAGACACTTGATGAAACTTTTTGCTGATCCGTTTGGTGTGTTAGTGGATGACTATTTAACCGAATATAAGATGGAACTTATTGAACTTCAGGCATCAGATGAGCTGCACGCTACATACAGAGAAAATGTGCTACTCGACTTCTACAAAACTTTGCCTGCTTCATTGATTGTTAATGTCAGTATGTTTGGTAGCACTTACTGCTGTGAGCAGACTTTGTCAAAGATGAAGCTGAACAAAAGTAACTTACGCAGTCAGCTTACTGATGATCATCTGGACACAATTTTATGCCTTTTAACTACTAACTTCAAGCCTGACATTTCTAGATTGGTTGGTGACATGCAACACCATCCATCACACTAACTGTAAGACTGTGAGTGTCAGTAGTTGTGTTAACAGTTATATCTACTGTAGTCTATCGCTATTTGTGATGAAGTATTATAGCAATATACGTGGTTGCGCATTTTGCTGAGTCAACCTTTTGTGGTCCTCGGGCGATTTGTGAATTCCATGTTGCGGCCCCCGGCCACTAAGTTTGTCCACCCCTGATGTACCGTATGCTATTTTATCACATAGTTACACACAGATACATGACAAAAATGTGAATACTTGGAGAATACTTGAATCAAAATTGTTTCTACAAACCTTCCTTCATGTGGGTGTTAGCTGGTGCCACAGGCTCATCAGTAACTTGGTCAGCTAACTGAACTGGTTGACCAATTTTCCCATCAACCGCACCAGCCTTTCTTAGAATTGTAAGTTCCAAAATAATTATGATTTTTCTATTAAAAAACAACAACGATATCTTTAAGAAAAGATTACACCATAAAGATTACGCATCACAAACCTAAAACCTGCAACCCTATTAACACTTTACATCATAGGAGAGCCAGACTTGTCGCTAAAAATTCAGTAAATGAGCTACAAAATAGACACAAAGAAAGGAGAGATGATTTTTCTCATCATTTTAAAATCAGAAAACCAGAGAAATGAATTACCTGGAACCTTGAATCACATTACATGTGTATCTGTCAAGACGAATAACAGCTTTAACATCCACCCCATCATCACAAACAGTATCATTTAACTGAGTACCCAACATAGCAGCTGGAAGAACAAAAATGATCAGCCATAAAATAACGATATCAAGCTTTGCTCATGAATACAGAATAAATAACTTATCAAGACCTTTTGCCCAAGCAACAAATTTCATGAATGACAAAACATGTACTTTAACTACAACTGAAAGTTGAGGGACCCGCCAAATAGGTTTTGAACTTCCTTAAACGGGGACCATTTTTAGGTTAAGAGGATAAAGAAAAAAAGTATTAAGTTGAAACTCATGGTAGAAACCAAAAGCAAACTATGCCCACAAGGTAAACAAATCAGAATTTTAAAATCACACATCTAGACAGAAAACAAGTTCAAAAGCACATCCTAATAAATTACATATAAAAATTTAGAAACTGCTCCATACATGTATAATAATGCTCTCCATCGGACAGCACGAGCCTATAAGAAACAAAATTCAATAATGATGCGATTATTTATACAGACGCTCATGCCTTGGACACTGAGCAATGCGCAATTCATAAGCTCAATCAACAAAACTGACATCATTAAGGCACCACTGTACTGTAACATATGATGGATGTACATAACAAGGCATTTTAATAATTACAGGTTCAGCTGCACGACAGCCAATACTAAGTGCCAGGCACATCTTAAGCTTGACATAATATTTAGATTGTGTTCTCCTAATTAAGTGCATTTTAAATGAAAAAATGTGCATCTTACCTGTATCTCTCTTGTCCTCCAGAACTTTGAAGCTTTTTAACACCCTAAAATCAAAATCGATCTTTCTAAAGTCATAATTGCATCATAACCCCTAACAAATCAAATGTTTGTTTCGAATTATGCCTGGTACCTGTATTACCAAGTGCCACATGTAGAGAAGGTGCAGCATTACCGCACACGGAAAAGCTCATGTGTGTCTATAAACTTGTATAGGCACAGTGAAGCAATGGCACACAGCATGACCTGTATGTGAATGTAACCAGTTTATAGACATGGTGCAGCCAGACCATATATCGGATAGCATGCATGACATGAACTCTCACCTTTATCATAGTGTACCAGTTAAAGCACCTAAAATTAATACTACGCATGGCTTCACCTGTAGGGTGATGTGAAGTTAGAGCAATAAACGTTGATCCTACCACAAATGCGAACTTAGGAAATTTTTCAGATGAAGCCACTTGTGACGCACAGAATAGTTTTTTTAAGTAGATTTTAACTTGCAACAATTTCAAAATAGGTGACCAATAGGATGTTAAATAACAGGCCTCAAGAAACAACTGTTGTGTGCTAAAATAACTAAGCTCAAAATCATCCTCAAGCTCAGCACTTATTTAACTACCTCTAAACAAGCACTCTTTAACAAATGCATTTGCATTTCAGCTCTGGACAGAGCAGAATTATTTACTTTTTTCAAGAGCAAACTAATGAAGAAAAAAAACACTAACCCATGCATATTCCAAACAAAAATGCAAGGAATTATCCGGCTGATAAGCAGAAATCAATAAATGAATTTAACAAGGATCAGCGAGTCATTACATTACAACCATGCACAGTAGGAAGATGAAATTCATCATGAAAAAAATAAATTGGAAGCAGTAACTCTGGACCCAGAACAAAACGCCAAAGAAATATTCAAATTGCAAAGCTTTATCAGACATCAATTAATAACCTAAAGTTCTACAGGGTTCCCAGAAACACCTTAAGGTATTAGGATCCTGCATAGCAACATGGTCGTAACATAGCCTCATAGGTTTAGAAATCGCGTGCTCGCTTACCAGCACTTGAAATACAGGATCAGGTGGTAGGCTGTCTGGATTCGACGAAGAAACAATTTCCTAGCAAAATCATAGCAAATAACGCATTACCACGGCTGAAAAGCAAAAAAATAAAAACAGAGAAGGTGATTGTCGTCCTCTCAATGGCCTTTGGCCATAACATGACTAGATAGCCCAAATTAAACGGACAATAGCAAGACGAGATAAACTTCTTATACAAACCTTTAAAACTCCAGCTGATAAAGAAACCATTCTTGCTTCGCAGGTTTACTGTCGACACAAGAATATTGCTGCACACCGCGCGTTTATTTCCCGCCTTTGAGACATTGGCCCTATTTATAAAAAGCTAACACTCTCCTCAAGTATAGTCGAAAGTTCCAAGACCGCGGGGGCCTCAAAATGATAACCACTCAGCGATCATAGGCTAAGTCTATTTGCCATCCATATCCGTAAAGAGGAGTTGTAAATGCCCGCTGACATGGTCATCTTCATCTTCTTCTTTATATCCAGCGATAGGAAGCCCATCAGGTAGCATTTCCATAGCGATTTCCAACAGGGTGATCTGCGTTAAGAATTCTGCGGATGGACGATGCCGACATTTTCCAGATTTCTGAGGGGTGTATAATTCTGTCAGTAGTACAATCGATGAATAAAGACATTTTTCAGTTTTTTTCGAGAGGAAGATGCCGTTTGACGCCCATATTTTACTCATTAGCTTCTTGATTACCGATGCTTAACCAAGCCGTTACGTTATATATGTGCCGATGTCGCCATCTCTGATGATGGCACAGCCCTAATATGTAAACCGTTCTACTGACTTCAGGTCACTCGCTTTTGTCGGAGACTCAGCTTGATGTTAGGGTCAGCAAAAGAGTGCGTGCTTCTGTTGTGGCATCCTGACCAGGTTTTGTAGTATTCGAAGTCTATTCACGTGAATCTTGCAGGTAAAACCTTCCATGTGAAACTTAAATTTGACTTATCAAGTTTGGATATATAATACATGTGAAAGCTCTTTTATTTCGTAGCCATCATTGCTGGGTACTATTTACATAATACTATTTAAATATTTTTATCCTATTTTAGGAGCTATTTAGAATAGCCGACCGAAAATGAAGTAATAGTATTTAAAATAGGAAACAGCTTCTTACGATGGTAAAAGATCAAGAATAAACTCTTCTTTATGACCTGGTGTTCGTGTCTGAAACTAGCGCCAGTTTGTAACAGTAACGTACTTTGGACACATCTATTAGCGCTAGTCAATATATAAGTTCTACTATAACTTGTCAGTCACTATGTAAGTGCTATTATAACTTCTTAGTCAATATATAAGTTCTACTATAACTTGTCAGTCAATATGTAAGTGCTATTATAACTTCTTAGTCAATATATAAGTTCTACTATAACTTGTCAGTTAATATGTAAGTGCTATTATAACTTCTTAGTCAATATGTAAGTTCTACTATAACTTTTCAGTCAATATGTAAGTGTTACTATAACTTCTTAGTCAATGCATAAATGTTAGTATAACTTCTTAGTCAACATGTTAGAGCTACTATAACTTGTTAGGTGTGATCTTCCCTAATGATGAAGCCGAACCCATCGGAACATCTGTACGTTTAAAATGGCTGAAATGTTCAGTTTAAGCTGTTTAAATCATTAAGGCACTCTATTATCCACATTTAGTCTAAGAAGTATGTTCGTTTTTCAATAAGCTATGCCAAAGTTATTACCCAGTGATTTATAAGAAGACTTTCTCACTAACACTTGACTTGCAGCCTGTAATATGGATTCGCATCACTTCTTGCTCGGATTTCTATAAGTATGATGGCTAGTTAGCTATCGATATCATAGACACTACTGTAGATAAAAAATGAGCTCAGTACAAATTTTCCAAGTGACGTCTAAAGTTCCGGAGAAAGAAAGAATATGGCAGAATATAATGGCAAGAAACATGCAAAACTGTCTAAAACTCTTACTCTGTTATGTAACCGTTCCATTGGAGCCTTTGTTGCAGTAATTTAGGAGTGGGATACTATTTAAGACATCCTCGTGAATTTCAAGACGCTAGGAAAGAGCTGGAGGCATCTACCTGTAAATAAGTTGTTATTGAATGATCTTAGACTCAAGAAACATGATCATCGGTTAGAATCAAGTTTATTTACTAAGTGATTTTCCTATTGGATACACGAAGCTACATCAAAGCATTCTAAACGTTTCACTAACTCCCCCACCCACATCAATCCAAAAACTTGACGTGGAAGACTCAGCAAAACTGGTAGTAGTTATGATGTTGAGATGACATGCGAGTATTCTATATATAAAAAAAAGATAATACCGTAGGCATTAAAAATGAAACTGACTGGTATAGCAAAGGGTGTCAGAGCAATTAGAATATCTGTTATTTTTCCTTGTGATAACATGTACAGGTACGTCCGATTTATTATCGTCTCCAGACAGTAATTTCCAATCAATATGAGACAGTTCTTTGAAAACCTCTGTTTGGTTAGATGTTTGTATGAGGGGCCGTATGTGGGCCGATCTACTTCCTTCTAATCTCTAGACTGAAGTCAGCGATAACAGTTAATTGCGCAAAATGGCCAGATATGGCACAGGTTAGGTGCATATATATAATCCATTATTTTCGTCATAAATCCTTTAAATTGTGTTTAGGCCTCCCATTGCAGTAGTTAGTTTGTTCTCACTGTCGATTTTTGGGAGAATTTTGTCCAGGAATACTGCCAGAAATACTGCGGTGGAAACAAAAGGATGAGTGCGCACACACACACTCATACACACACACACACACACACACGAACGCACACAAACTATGTTTTTGAGGTTCGATATTCGAGAAGCGAGAAATATTAACAGTAGATATTTTATTGAACGTAAACGGTATTGTTTTATCAACAACGTGGATGAAGTTAGTCGAAAGTCTGCAATTGATAAAATCGAAAAGGCTAAGAAAGAAATCATGCCTCTATTTGCGGTATCAGATAAGAAAACTTCTAAATTTATTCATCAGGCTTAACCCTACGCGCCCTTTCATCCAACAGGCATAACAATACAAAAGATGATATTATAGATTTTAAAAAAAGTTCGCTTCGAACACGCCTGATCCTGCCTCTTTGATGATAATTTTAATAGTGGGAGTTGGAAAAACTCGCACACCTGAACGATGTTTGAAATGATACACAGATACTTATATAAATCCCTTTAACATCATAAACAGGTGTATTGATGTTCATTTGCTATCTTTCAGGGTGGAATTAACATGCAATAGGTATTCTGAGAAATTCTAGGAGAGTCTCTATTAAAGAGCCTATATGACTGCCTCTTGCCAGTGACGAAAGAAGAAGTAAGCACTTTCATAAGGTAGATTCTGGCTGAAGTTGATGACTTGCAAATCAAAATGTCAGACATGGACGTAAGCAACTCTTTTGTTCGTATTGCTTGATAGTGTCCTAATCCATCGAGTCCGGATACACTTCTTATTCCAATCGTGGACAACAATGCTGTTTGGGATAGAGTTGTTGAAGTGGTTGAACCTAGCTCCAACTTTAAAATTCATGATGGCGATCATCATTTCAAATATCAGCTGTCTCAATTCAAATCAAATATTCATCATTTCTCGTAGGGAAAAATTGAAAATCCTCACCATCCAAAATCGTCATAACTGCGTGGAGTCGTTTTGCACGCCCATTGAAATTGAGTTTGAGCGATTGTACCAGATGTTTCCCAAGAACCCGATATCTGAATTGCAGAGTTAATGTAACGCTATCAAGTGTCATTCTTGCAAGAAGTGATTCACCAAAGAAATTCGGCAGCGGCAGGATGGATCTGACTGCACCGAATCGCATCGACTGGGACGATGATGCAGAAGTCGCCCAGGATGAGGAAAAGAATGATTGAAAAGAAAAAGATGAGTGCAGAGGCATCGGTTCATTGACATCCTTAGGTTCATGCAGGATAGTTTGCTGAGTTTCCACAACAGCTGAGCAACGCGCGAATCTACATATTACGGTGTTCACAAATCGAAACTCAAGATAGAAAAGCGTTTGCCCCTTTGAATGCACGGAAAAGTGGAGAATTTGAGGACTGGAGGGCTTCCAGCATAGGAACAATTTTTTAATAAATTGTACCTGCCAAATGTGTGAAGACTTTAAAAATCTATGGAATAGTCTTCCTCCGAAACATTAGGGTTTAATCACGACTTATCATAAAACGGATGTTTGATTTAGTCTTATTAAATCATAAGACGGAACTCTTATGTTAAATTTTTACACAGCAGTGGCGGGATAGCTTGGCGCATACGCATAGAGTTGGCTGTTGTAACTGTAGAGCTTCTAGCGGATGAAGTTTTTTCTCATGTCTATTCTTCGCAGAAACGCTCAAAGACACGCCGCAGTTCACAGCCAATAGATGCGAGCTATATACAACACTTTGAAACAAGGGACAAGGCAAATACGTCGTGCAAGCAATCAGTAGTGCAGCAGGCCTTTGGTTGAAGGAATACAACGGGTCAATGAATTTGGTTAGAGTTGGTGGCTGACACCTTACAACAATCTGCTTCCCAAGCATCGATGTGCAGCTTTGAGGAATTCTTCAAGTTGATGAACCAGCCACGTTATGCGACAAATAAGATGGCGATTCTCAAAGCTCACCAACTGAACATAGTTGCACAAACTAGGCATTTCTTTCGATTTAGATGCATCAAAAGAATGAAAAATTTTCTGGCTTTGTGGACTTTGAATTTTTAGTTACTTATTCGACAATTGGCGAAGAAGGAGTGCTTGTCTGCACGCGGTTGGATAACATAACAAACAAAACAACCAGTTCGACAGCAACGACAAAAAGTCGTTCGTAACGTGCTTGTCAGTTATCAAATAATTATGATTTTCCTTGGGCTGAAATCATTTCTCTTATACACTAGATAACACAATTATTTATGGATCTAGAAAAATAAAAACAACAGTTACTCGAATAGGCTTTATTTTTCAAATGATCTTTTAACTCTCAGACAAACGAATTGCCGACCAAATGTAATTCCTTAATTAAGCGAACAGGAGTAAAGATTTTATTTGAAATTTATAATTAAACTTTTGAGGAAGGGCCTTGATTGCCCTTGCAACAGTTATACGAAAATTACTTAATAATGTTTGCCTTCGTTAAGTAAGATATGACATAACCCCAAAAATGTCAAGTGTTTTATTGACTAGATTTCAACAATTTACGACTCAAAAAAGCAGTTCCGGTGGTTTCTAAGAAAGATGATACATCTTCGCAGAAAGTCTTCATAAATACTCGTAACATTGACTGCTAAAATTCGTTTGAGCTACCTGAAAGTTCAAATACTTAATAAAAATGAAAAAGTGCTTTAAGATATACTCTACGACAGCTAGAAAACGAATTGGGGAAATCCCTCCAAAATGACAGCACCAGAGCACAAAAACCTCGACGCTACCTACAACAAAAGTCGTCGATAACGTTACATATACAAGCGCTCAACGCTTGCTGTGAAAATAAAATAAAATTATAACTAATGGTCTACGCCGAGTCAGATAAGAATGTCCCGCGGGATGCGCGATCGTCCTTCCTCGCCTGCTGTAATCTCTTTGTCGCTCTACGCTGTATATCTTTGGGTTTCAATCCGTGGAATAGATCTAGCCAAGACGACCGAAATTTCTCGTTCCGCAACCCATAGAAGACGACCAGGTACAAGCCCTGGAGGCTGGCTATAGCGCAGAAGACATACTGACAGGCAATGCAGGTCTGATCGATCACGAAGAACCCAAATATCCAGGTTAAGCCGAACAAGATCACAAATCCTGTTATTATGCGCAGTCTGTCACGAAAGCTGATCGTTTGAGGTAGACCCTTTGTGGCATTCCCTTTTAGCGACTTCATGATCAGGCCAAGTGCCACAAAGTTGCCGATCAAGATGGCCGAAATTGGCTGCAGAATGGTGACGTAGAATGGTAAGTTTCGAGCAACGCATCTAAGGAGGAAGGTTTAGGTACAAAAAGAAATATCACATGAACGTATTTCTTTGTTAGGCACTTTTTAAACCCCATATTAATCCCTTACTTACTAAGTTCCTTTTATTTTAGCAATAACTATAAACTTACTGCGTAGCCTGTATTAGAAGGCCTCTATATAGCCCACTTGAACTGCAATCCGCACCTCTCAAACCCACGCCAAAGAGACGTTTGCAAGAAACCAAGTAAAGTTAGGGCCATCGGTTTTGTCGGAATGCAATGCAGCTTGGGTTTCTGAAATCTGAACGACAGCTTTAAAGAAGAACTGATCAAATGGCAATTTCCACGCTTTCTTTAGAATGTCAAAAGCCTGGCGATAGATTTTGCCTATAAGGTGAAGGATTCAGCCAGCGCTCTCAATGACTCAGATTTTAGAAGCACTTGGCAGGTAGCGCTTTGGTCGAACTATCATCTTGTGACTCAGTCAACACTTATCCGTGCTTGCAGTTCACGATTTCTTGAATGACGCGAAAATCTATTGCATATTTGAATAATGAGTTGATGAGGCATAAGGAATTTTCATTTTTAATATAAGGTGCAGATAGTATTATAGAATAGAGCAGGACATTAAAGTTGGGGCTAACTTAAACTACGTTGGGTTCAATCGCTAAGTGCTGATCTACCCTTTGCAACCGACAAACAATTCCACATCAAGTCAAAACAATCCCATGATGGCAAGTTCGTGAGCTCGTCGCCACAGCAACGCCAACATGGCCATTAGCTGTGGTCATGACACACTTGGTGCTCGCCTCTAGATTCAGTACGAGAAGAATGGCAATCTCCGCCGCGATTTAGTTCTCCTTTACTTCATACTAGAGATATCCTGCAGAAATGGAGATGTGTCATCCGCCATGCTTTCGCTTATGCCGTGCAAAAGAGACCCTAACTGAGGAAGATCAAGTCGTGGCCTCACAGCAGCAAAAAAAAAATCCTTAAAAACCAATTGCAGTTGTGTGAACACACCAGAGGCAACCTCGATTCAGGAATGAATGCTTTGTTTTACGGCAAAACCAAGATAATATCAACAACTTGCAAACCTGTGAAGAGCAGCAGAATATGGGGTGTCTGTGATTTATTCCTCCTATGTACATATCTGCGAAAAGGATTCATTTTAATCGATAGGACTAGCTCTCGTTTCATAACGACGGACGTCTTTATACATCAGTGCGCTTTATACAACATCATAAACAACTTTGAATTCGCTGAAGGCAAATTTTAGCGCTATTTTTGGGATGCGAACTCTCTCCTATTATATCTACTACAAATATGTATATATTTATATGTAAATATTACATGTACTGTCTACACGTAACAGTCTTTTTATTCATGAACATACAGCAAATTAATCGTAGACTAAAAAATTCATCCTGGTGAGCTTCTAGAAATCGAACAAGCACAACGAACTAGATCGAGTTTACCACGTTCTTGAAAGATTTATTGATGACACGGATGCTTCTGGAGATCAAGAAAGCGCAACAAACTGGCACGAGGTTACAAAATGTGAAATGCAAATTTTATACCCATAAAACCAGCAATAAAACCAATAAATATCTCTGATTTAACTCAGGATAAATACTTTAATCTTAAGCAATTTATAATTTAAGTTACAACTGTTAAAAGCTACTAAGTTACATTTAATGATCTTTGTGTTTAGCTTCTGCCTGGTCAAGAGTGAAGATTTAGGCAGGTGGAAGACTGGTGCGGCAAGTTGTTCGATACTCACTCTCTGTGAAACTGCGGTGGATGTGCATCGGGGAGGCTGGAGTGATTTAAGTCAACCCAAAGCAAGACTTTGAGCTTTGAATCTGTGACAAGGAACGGATTCCCCTCTCCTTCCAGGAATATCATATCCGACATCATGAGGATTGGTATGCAGTTCAGATAAGACCGTGCTTCGTCGATTGCGCGTTGTGTGTTTTCTGATCGTTTCCGATTTTCTCATATCCCTCACAGCTACACCTGCCAATAGATTCCTCCAGAACCACCGCGCATTTGCCTTGCTTACACAGTGGAAAACGAAGATAAGAAATCCTTGCAATGAGCTGATCGAGCAAAATAGATACTGAAGAACTATGCTGGCTTTCTCGAGCAACACAATAATCCCTAGAGTCCACGACGAGAGGAGAAGCACGGTTAATGCAGCAATAAGCCACAACCGTCTACGCAGGCGCACTGCTCTGGAGGTGGCGAGACGAGATTTGACTGGCACGATGCTTGCAATGGCGACAGCCGCTATGATGTTCGATCCGGCTATTAATGCCACAGGCAGATAAGTGGTCAGGTAGAATGCTCGCCCTGTGACTACACAACTAAAGAAGGCAGACACATGATGCATTAATAAATACGGTTAGAGTGATCGAGGCGAGATTAATGGTGAATGTTAGTAGCCACGTTATGGTGAGTCTTGGTGAAGCCATAGATTCGATGTACAGTGATGATTATACCTTCAAAGAAGAGGAAGGAATGGAGACTCAATTAAGAACGCTACTTGGGTGAAAACCGCTGAATTCACTTATTTAGACCAAAGGTATCTTTATTACATAATTATGCTGTATCTCGTCAATCTACAGAACTAGCCACTTATCACGCAGAGGTAGAGCACTAAGTCTTTACAAGGTAACCCAATTATGACATCCGGATGGTAAATGGATATAGATACGACAAGCATTTTAATGCGTTTACCTTTAGAGAACTTTGCATTAAGAAGGATGTAAACCCTCAAGTGACTGGGTAAGGCTCATCTTAAAACGCTAGTTTTGGACTATGCAAGTAGCTGGCACTTAATTGTAACATTTGATTGAGAGAATGCATTGGGATATACAAGGGCGAATTTTCGGCTTGTGCAAGAGCAAGACAGAAACGGTAGGATTGTCTTATGGACGCGAAAGGTGAGCCGAACCGTTTCGCAAGCGAAAAAGAAAAGGAAAGAGCTATACAAAACAGGAGGGTAGGATAGAATGGGGGAAGAATGTTATCTGTTAGTGATGGTAGAAGCATGTCAGAAATAGCAAATATCACATCATTATCAGTCCCTTATTAGAGTCTTAGAAGAACAAAACAAGCAATGCATGCAAGAATACTACGAAATATCAACATTCAATCGTCGCTCTTGGACAGTCATCCGAAAATCTTTAAAACGACTTGTTTAAATAACCAAGCAGCACCGATAATCTTGTTCTTATGAGTTATAATGTTAGAAGCGATAAAAAAAATTGGCTTGAAAGTTTGCCAAAATTTTCGTTTTTTTTTTTAATAACTCTTCCTCAAGTAACGTCACAGCATGTCTTACTTACCCAGCTTTCTTGCCGTACTCTGGGTGCCAAACCGCAGCTCCAATCGATGTCCAAATCGCCGGCAAGCCTAGAATTAGCCATCAGTTTAATTGCATGCATGGACCTAAGACCTGAGATTATACACACGCACAAAAACACATAAACACACACACACACAAACACACACAAAAACACAAACACGCACACCCGCACACAACACCCGCACACGCATATATATATA
>QQSS02026779.1:0-19077 GCA_003687565.2 Craspedacusta sowerbii | reverse complement strand
CTACTACTACTACTACTACTACTACTACTACTACTACTACTACTACTACTACTACTACTACTATTACTACTACTGCTGCTACTGCTGCTGCTGCTGCTACTGCTACTGCGAGATGAAGGCTACGTTATCCGCATTTTACTTCGTATTTACTGAGTTGGACGATACGACTAAGCACATACCAGACTAACGTGCCATGGTCAGTTAAAGTTTCCATACCGATCACTAACTCTTTGCAGTATTTTAAATTACGTAGTGCGATAAACACCCGCAGCAACGCAGTTCTCGCAGTTACTCCAAAGGAAAAATCCCTTGATCGGGACCAGTCGTGTGCTCGTGGTATCAAAAGGGATATTCTAATTTAAAGACACAGGCTGGCAATCATAAGGAAATCAGCTTTCTGAGTTGCACGTTTGCGTATTAGACAATTTCTCCGTACATGCTTACGCCACATGTATGGATGATATAGAGCTATTCTAACTAGTTCCAGATCTTTGAACTATATATCCCTCCAAGCGCGTTGCAATCAGGGGGATTATTTAAAAAACAGACCTCCCAAGTCCAACAAAACAACAAAAACTTGATGCCTAGAGTACTTAGCTACAGAAATGCAGCGATATCTGAAAGGAGATTGATGAAGATTAACGTCTAATTCATTCAACGAATCTGCGGGCTTAACTGTATGCACCAGGTAAATATCAGGGCCGCTCGACAGGGTAAGTATTTAAGTCGCTAAACCTCCTTCTCTAAAAATGTAATTGTCCAGAACAGACACATCTCCCCTCCGAGATCATCTGCCAACACGGAACGAATCAACCTTTGCACGAGCCAGCTTCAGTAACTCCAAGTATGGTCAGTGAAGTACACGAAAAAAAATTGCTCTGCGCACATACCTTCACATTACGGATCACCCAACTTCACATTAGCGCTGCGTAACAATAGTCACAAGATATACACTGACTTGTATAGTTACTTATTTCGTTTCACAACAGCGGGTAAGGGTCGTGTCTATATAAGCAGGTGTACCTGCAGCTGATGGTACGACTATGATGCCTTGTAACGACAACATCGTCATAAATCGGCTCATCTTTTGTGCGATCAACTTGCAGAGGAGAACATCGATAAAAAATAATTGGACACGCACAGAAACAGCTGCGTGTCAGTGAAAACAAAAACGAGAAAATGCCCACTGCACAGACCACGAAAGGTGCCATTTTTTATTTAAATTTCGAAGTCTTAGAGACGGTAAGTCCTAGCTGCAAGTGGTCGTTGTAATACGACCGCACGTTTAAGGCGAAACGCTAGACGAAACTCCCATGCTTTATGCGATAAAGGCCCGGGAATATGCAAGTTTAAGGCGAAACGCTAGACGAAACTCCCATGCTTTACGCGAACACGGTTCCTCCCGGAGAAAGTGCAAACAGTCGCATAAAACTACTATTGTGCTCAAGATGAAAATTTAAAAAGAATGAACGGGCCCGTAAGCACTAAGAGAGAGGCGACAGGACTTAATGTAACAAATCTTCAAGTGAACACTGCAAATAAATAAAACATTCACACCAAATGTTTTCAACCGATCAGGAGTACAAGGCTTTTCCCAGTAAGACAAGTTCACTGATAATGGTCCCATTCTTTTTGGTTGGCTTTCAAAAAAAAGTACAGCTTTCCGCTACGAGACTGTAACAGCCACTGCTTGGTCACGAAATGCAGACTCAAAAAGTAAGAGATGAAAGAAATATGAAGATTGGTCGAAAACCTCTGGAAACGAACGCATGCGCTGTACTGAGATTGTCAGGAATGAGTATGCGGGATGCCCATAATTGCTACGTCATTGGGTCTGCTCCTTACGGATATGGCGTGAGAACGTTTTCTGTTGAGGGAAGCAGTCTTTCAAAATCCATACTGCACACAACCCAATAATTCTCCACAGAGATACAGGAAATTAACGGATAACAAATCTCAGCATGAACGGAGAAACAAAAAACTTATTAAGCATTCAGCCTCTGCTTGATTCTGCTGATATTTTAGGCTTGTGCGCATGCCCAGACTCTTTAACATATTATCCTACGTTATATAAATTGCTGACTCAAAGATTTTTCAACGACCCCTTCACACGGCTCCATTTGGAAACAGAGCAAATTTTTTTGGCAAATGACTTCTCGAACAACAACAAATTCTAGTTTTAGATGACTTAACAATGCTACAGCACAAACAGTGCAAACGGACAACAACAAGTAGGATCTTTTTTCCCGCTGCTTCAGCAGACCAATTAAGTGCGGTGCTTAAATAGTTCGCTTTAATTAGAGGCGCGGCATTAGATGACCGCCCCGGGGCTAATTTGTGATGTAAGGGAACGATACCATCTTCACAGATGTTCGTATTATAGCCCAGCGCCGCAGCTAAAATACCCTGAAGTATACCATTAACTCTCCCGATTGGGCATAAATATGGCGCTGCCGGCCCGATTTGCGACAGCAGGTTGTTTTTGAATGCAAAACTTGGATCAAATTTTTAAATTTAAAAATTTAAAAATAGACTTTTAGAGCAACGAAAAGCTACACCGATGACGCTGCTACTTTCTCCGTGGCTCTAATTACAACCGCGCCAACTGCGCTCTCCAAAATATGTTTCTGATGCACCAACGATTTTAATCGGTGACATTCCACACACCTTCAATAGCTTTTAAAGGCTTACATAGGCTTAAAAAGATCACCTGGTTAAAGGTCGAAAAGAACAAATTCAAATGCTTTAGGTTATCAACTATCTTGCCGAAGTGCTCTTGCTTATATTTGTTATACGATGGACACCCTGGCTAGCCATTTTTTGGAACAAGAAGGAAAATCCCCGCATTCACATTTGAAGGTTAATAAAATAACTCTGAATTTGAGGTACAACCACAATTGATCACGAAGCAGTCGAGTTGATTTGCACGCCCCACCAAAACATTGCAACAAAACTGCAGCCATACTGTTTATCGAGAACATGCCCACTATCCGGGGGAACCGCTGACATTGCTCGAAGCTAGTATTAAGTATTACTGAGTAGTATTACAATTAGTAGCATTGAAAAGTATTAAGTTACGAGAAAATAGTGAGCCCCGAAAAAATCCCCGCAAATCAAATCTGCAGGCATCAGCAGATTCCACAGGTATGTACAACTTGTGCATAAGTCGCATGTTTTCCCCTATAATTTGGAAAATGCTGATGATAAGTCCAAACTCCTTGTAACCTCATTGGGCATGGCAGCCAGTAAACGTGCAATAGAGTTTTCAGTGACTACCAGTGCGCGGGAAATATCCGCAGTCTCCACTAATCACTAATAGTCACAATCACTTACCCACAAAAAAAAAAAAATAATAATAATAAAATAAACAAAACGTCAGCGAAGGTAACAATTCAGTTACAACTACAGATCGCCATCTTCTAAGCTTAAATGCCGTGAGATTACGTCACATTAGACCAATAACAATGTAGCGCTTGCTGAGGAGTGAATGGTAGATTATACCGTCTGGTGTAGCCGGAAGAAAAATCTTCGGCAATCAAATTTAGTACACCAGGCACTTGAACACGGCGGTCCTTGTTAGGACACACGGGTTTTATTTAATTAGACACGTTGCCCGCCATTCTGCAAACGAACGGAGTCGGCGGACTTTCGTTTAATGGCTCGTGGAAATATCCTCAAACGAAACTTAAACGACCAATGAAGAAATGCTAATCGCTGTGGACTTGTTGCAAGCAATGGCATCGCGAAACCCAAAACTCTGGCCTTGATCTCTAGCGAGCGGCAGAGCACAATAAACTCGGACAACTGCGCGAACTGCAAATCATTCATACCCGCACACCCACATAAAAAACATTACACACATGCACATGCACACGCTCACAGACGCAGACCCACACCCCCACACACAAACACACACAAACACAAAAACAAACACACACCAAGGCATGCTCGCACAAGAATTTTACAAATTCTTTCCGAAGCATGCCAACCACTAAATGACCTGCAAGTGTTGCATACGGCAAAGGAGTTGCTAGGGCTTAGTCTACAACGGCGTGAATAGGTGGAGGGCCACCCTGGATACGGTTTGTCAACAATAAGCATTGTATAGTAGAAGCTCAATGCATCCAATTCAAATGGATACATGGGACTTCTATAAAGATAGTAAAGAATGCATGTCGTAGCTAAGTGTGTAGATTACTTAATATCACGCACCAAAGACCGCAGCCAGCTTAACCGTGTTAGGCGGTGTTGTGTCTCTTCGACTGCGGTTATTTAAAAAAGCTAATATTGCAAAAGACACACCAATCCTTCACAAGCGAGAGCGCAATTACCTCTTCGGCGCAAGAGATGTGGAGTTCCAAAATTCCTTTACTCGCTGATCCTCCATCCATGAATAAAATGAAGCAGGCAAATAATAATTTTGCCACTGCCAAGTGTTATAGCGCTGTAGATTGACTCAGAAGTAATTTAGAAAACAAGTGCCAACGGTATCAGTAACATCGCGCTACCCGACTGATGTAGCAAGTACTGGCGTTCGGGACCAAGCTAGTCAAAACAGGGGGAACGCTGTTTGGGGCTTAAAGCGCAAGTCAACTCGGCATTTTTATAAATCTAATACAATGAAGCCACCCTGGCAAGGGCACGTTGTTTAGAAAATTACCGTTCGCTCACCTGTTCGCCACGGTGATAGATAAAAGCTAGACCAAGTATAGGCGGGTTCTGCACAAAAGAGCGAAGCGAAGATCAAGACATCAAAGAAAGAAGGTCACAATTCCCATATTTCTGGCTTATCAGATAACAATTGTGGTGCCAAATGAAATGCAACAGGTTAATAGATTCCCCAGCCCAATAATTCAGTACGGGCTTCGGTGAGGCATGAGCTGGATCCAATAAATAAAAGACCCCTTCTGCTCAAGCGGCAATCGACACATGGACAAATTGCGCGTATGTTTCAAACGACCCAACCAGAACCGGCATGACCTTATATGTCTCCTTCATGTTTGTCGCTGTCTAGAACAAAGTCACTTACATTGCACACCAACCCAAGCTACAAACATCACCTGAGTAGAAGGTAAACATCGCTCCACAATTTTCCTAAAGTCTTAACCCAACAAGTATTATCAAAAGCACTTCAAGTGTGTTGTAGCGCCGCGTCGCAATCCGTGAAAATCGGAAAAACGTCCAAAGCTGCTAACAATTAGCTAGTTCTTGGATGAAGGCTAGAAGCTATTTACTGAGAGCAAAAGCCATGGCACTGGCACGAGTTTGATATACACAAAATCTGACTGTTCTTCTTATTACGTGCTAACGTTAAACATCGTGTGAATTCCAACCGCACGATGACATTACGACGCTCTAAACACCGGAGACAATCTCGCGCTAAATTATAAGCCGACACTATCTCTCTCCAAATCCAAGCCGAGACAATGTAGCTTCATATTCAAGCCAAAAAAATCTCGCTCCAAACCCATGCCAAAACAATAGGCATTATTAGTCCGTTTCGAAGTTGCTTCGGATCCCTCCCAACCAAAATCCTAAGTGAAGCAAAGCACAAACTCCCTTCGAAACCAAGCAGACCATGTCGTTCAAAACCCAAACCAAACCTGCGCTCCTGATAACTATGACGCTTGATGACGTTTAGAACATCTTTTCCAAACGCCGAAGCCAATATTGGAAATAGCGTAACTGTCATGAACTGAACATACTAGTATTCAAAGAATCGCTCTTCCGTCAATGCCTTATAAAAAGTTAAGAGAAACGTAAATGGAAAGCAACTCTCAAAGATGCGATGATGCCACAAATAAACATTGCATTTCTAAAAATAACAGGATAATTAGCTCCTGAGTCATCCTTCTAGGTGAGCAACCAGGAACATTCTTGTCCAATCATGGAGCACCCCAGGACAGTTTAACCTTAAGTATTAAAAGGGTTCAAAAAAGGCAAACATTAAATTTAAAAACTTACATTTGTGTTTCTGCCATTCTTCTCCACTACTTCGTATTCGCTCAGGTGCAACGCAGATCTTCAACCTACAGGATCTTGGTCGTACATCAGGTCGAATTGATGCAACGGATAAACTGACCAGCAGTTTCTCCTCCGCGTTACCCTGGGGACCCTTCCAGTGCGTTGCCCTGGTGCGAACTCGTTCTCCGAACTGGCGCGCGTGGGCAGTGTATAAAGGAAATCAAAATTGCTTGATTTATTAAGTCGTTAACCAACCCAGCCTTCATTTAATGTATCGATCTTTATCCACTTAATTGACATTCGCTTGTAATTTGTTCTGTGCCGCGGCCATTTCGAGATGTTTATTTATAATGTTATCATTGAGTATAGGAGTGGCATTGATGCCCGAAATTGGCCTTGGAGCCGCCAGGCTGATAATATCGAAGACATCGGGAAAACAAAGCCTTTTATATTAGTATTCAATATACATTTAAGATTTATTTAAATTTGTTTAGACTACTATATTATATTTAACTTTGTTCGAGTTTGTCATATTTAAATTTTGTTGTAAATGGAGTTAAGATTTCACGAAAGCAGCATCGATTTTAACTTTATTGTAAGAACATTGTCTCTCTTGTTCTTCTGTTACTGCTTTGCTACCACTATTACTATGTCATCGCCATTTATATACAAACTAACCATAACGAACCAACTCCAAAATGCTCTTAAGCTTTTATTAAACTAAATCTCCTTACTTGTCAGGGAATTTCCTGACATAATATTAATGCGTGAAGATGCCCGAAAATATCACCCGATGCGACCAACATTTACATAACAGGATAGTTTGCTCCTGACTCATGGTGCAGGTTGTGCAACCGGGAACTTTCAAGTCCAATCATGGAGCAATCCATGACAGCCTTATCACGTCTTGTCATGATTCTACCGACTGCTAAACTAAACAGACAAAAAACTCCCTTAGTTCTATTACTGTTTCTGGCTAATTCTGCCTTTGAAATGTGCTTGACCTATAGTCACCCGTAACTATCAGCAGCAGTTTTAACTTGAGGAGAGTTTTAGTAGTGTTTGCATTATGCAGACGCGTGTCTAGTGAAGAAACAACTGGTTTCAAAGATATCAGCACACTTTGAAATGTGTACAGAAATGAGTATGAACCTCATGTTTTTCCATAAAATTCCATAAAGAAAAAGTTCACGCAATATACGTAACCAAAATCAAACATGACCCAGATAGTAATCAGGTGCACATCAAAGAAACAGAAATGATGTCAAACAACTGGGTTATGCTTCTCGGGATTAAAATCGATAGCAAACTAAATTTTGACCTGAACATAAGCGAAATCCGTATAGCTGCTGTTGCTCAACTATACGCCCTAGTGAGACTCAAATCAAGCCTTTGACTTGTTGCCAGAAAAGCACTGATTGAGAGGAACGTCAGCCTTCCTTCAGCGGAGTCATGACTCAAAACAGAAAAAGTATAAGAGCGAGTCTTTTATTTCAGACATACAGTAACTACTGCGCAAATTAAGATCAGTTACTTGCTATGTCCTGTAAGTGCTGAATGGAATGTTCAATGGCTACGCACCTTAGGCTTGGAAGCTCTTAAAACAATAAACAATGTGAACCAGAGAATGCGAAAGAATTTCCGCTTATCGGCTAACAAAGTTTGAGATGTCCAGCCCAAGGTCTTGGAACGAACTCCCAGAGCATATTAAATCAAGTGCCAACGAAGATCTTTTCAAATTAAATATAAAAATTGGGATGGCTACAAATGCTCTTACAATGAATGTGATAAACATTTTTCATTTGGAAGATTCGGATTTTTAACGGAAGAACGGGATTCTTAACGGAATTTGTTGTTAATATGGGTACGTATTGCAAAATATGAAATTCGACGAGTAAAAAAATTCCTTGGTTTGGTTACATCTTCATCTTTTGAGAAACGTTATCTTGTTCCTTTTTTCATACTTAATTTAGTACCGATCATAAATAATGTGAAATCGAAATTAGGTAAACTCAACTTTCCATCGTCCTTACATCTTGCGGTCCTGAAACTAGTTCGCCGAAAAGGAGTCGAAAGATTTTAGAGCAGAGGTTAATTCGCCAGAGGTCCAATCATTCATAAAAGAGATCTGGATTCTATGAGATCTTGCAGCTTTAAGATATCCATTTGCGCAAATCACGTGGATGTTTGGCTCATGAAAATCAGAAGAGCTCATCACCCTAATTGCTCGTTTTCTAACTATGGTCTAGTAACTCTTCCAAGCCCCTGACCAGGCATGCGCAAAATAAAGGAGAAGACTAAAAGAAATAGTTTCACGTGTTTTCAAAGGTAAAAGGTCGTAATTCAAAGCGAGTAGAAACTGCTCTTTTCAATTTCTTAGAGAGCCCTGCTATATGGTTTCCAGCTTAGAGAGGAATCTATCAGTACGCACAAATAATTCACTTTACTTGACAAAAACATTTTGCGCCTTAAGATCTTACAGTGGGTCAGGTTTCTGTTTTTCTGTAGGTTTGAGTAGGACGAGCTCGGTCTTTAAAGATAGGTGGCTGGCACATAGCCATTCAGAAAACATCTACGAGTTGTTTTAAAAGCGACTTTCTGATAACTTTTGGTGATGCATGACGTTATATAACATTCTTGTCATCTGCCAATTGGTGAGCTACTGATTTTGAGAGGTAATGCCTGAAATCGATAATAAATTTAAATTTAAAAGTGCAATGTCCAAGGTAGGAGAATTTTGTTCATCTATTGTAAAAACCTGTTTTGGGCTGTGAGAAATAAGTTGAACTAATCATAAGTGTGATAAAAATGCCCCTGATACTGATGTCCCTATAATGTCCTTGCTAGCTTGCCAGTTGACGTGGAAGGTTTTTGTATTTAATCGTGTCAAAAGCTTGTAGCATCAAGGTCTTAAGCTGCTCAGTTCGGCTGACTTAAACATGAGATTTCAAATGTTTCTTGCGGAAACAAAATTGGCAATTATACAAAAGTCCATGTTTGTGACGGTGGCCTGCTAGTCTACTACAGATCGCGTTTGCTGATAATAGAAAGCAAGGACATCGGGCGATAGTTGTTGCAAGAGTCAGCCAGACCATTATTGTATCGGAGGTACTTTTGCAATCTTTAAGGCTGTTTAAGACCATTCTTGTTTGAAAGATGCATTGCAATTGATTGGACAACCAGTCATTTTGCCTAACTTCTTCCACAAATTTGTCAACTCTTAAGTGTTCATAGGAGCAACCGAATTTCAGCGCCAGGGGACACGTGTTGGTTGCCGCACTTGTGGTTGTAAACAATTGCTGAATACATTGCGCTAAAAGTCCCATGTAACTTTGCAGCAATTCATATTTAAAACATTGAAGTCTCCCATTACAAGGATGAGCTGGTTTTTCTTGCCTAATGCACTTACGTTTTCAGCATGAAGCGCTCCATGAATTCATCCACACTCAGGGTGCTTCTAAATACAACCGCATACGATGTTCTTTCTATCTCTTTGCTCGATTTCAATAAAAATAGCCTCGACTTGGAATACAGGCTGACAAGACATCGTCATGGATTGCGATCCGCATTTATCAACATGCAGCATTACTCAGGAACGAACTATCTATTCATTTAAATATTGCACGCTATTAAGTAAAACCTGTAATCTTGTAGCTCAAGGGTGGGCTAACTTTTTAGGCAGAGGGCCACCTTGACGTAATTTCAAATAGCCAAGGGCCAATTATAATTGCCGAGCTTTATGAATAGAAATAAAGCTACTAAAAATAACTTTTATTTAAATAAGATATTGCAAAATAAACAATTGCAAATCAATTTAGAGCACATTTTCCAAAAGTAATTTTATGAGAACCATTCAGTTCGTCACAATTCTTTGCAATTTCTTTGAAGTTTGGCTCAAGCTCAGAGGTTGAAATTCTCAGCAATGAATGTAAGTTTGTGTCAGTCAACATCGATCTGATTTTGGATTTGCTTACTTTCATTAGTGGAAAGCTCTGTTTACACAGGTTGAACCAATATAACGCAATGTTTTTGCTGTAAATCTTCTCATGCATGAATATTTGACAGTTTAGAGAGCTTTATACAAGTCTATCAACGACGCAGAGTGGAAAGTACGTCTCAAAGAGTAATCTTCTTGAAACTGAATTAATTTAAGCTGAATCTGCTCTGGTGCTGAATCAAAATCTGCAGTAAATGGAGCACGCAGCAAATTGAATTGAGGTACCAATTTTCAAATTCTTGGAATCTGCTTCCAAAGTCCTCCCTTCGAATTGTGCTGTTTGTGTGTTCTGCTTACAGTTGTAGTCAACTTTCCCTTACCTAGTAATGAAAAATGGCAAAATTTTCTCTATCTTGCTATGAGAGCAACTCTAACTCTCTTTGAATCGTCTTAACTTCAATGTACAACTCACGAGCTAGAAAACCTATTCCTTGTAGCAACATATTGAGTTCATTGAGTTTCTCTAATATATCCACAGAAAACATTAAGTCATATCTCCATTGTTCAGACTTCAATTTTGTATTGTTTTCAAATTTACCTTTCATTTCTGGACGCATAATGCTGGCGCAATCCACGATGCATTCCTTTAAAAACTCACCATCTGAGAACGGCTTGTTTCATCTGAGAACGGCTGTTTGCTAGTTTGTGTGCCAGCACGAAAATAGCTTCTGTTGCGGATGCTTGCAATGTTCTTTGTTTAGTTAAGATACATTGCTGCTTCTTCAATTTCTCCAGGTATTCCGAAGCTTTGTTTCTTCTCTCTTCACCAGACAAGTTGTGGCCGAAATCTCCATGCTTTGCTTGGTGATGCCGCTTCAAATTACATTCCTTATAAATTGCGACAGTCTCATGGCACAAAAAACATAGAGCTTTGCTAGAAGAACTAATAAATTTTTACTTAAGTTTGGCTTGCAGCCGCGGGCCACCAAAATCGGGGTGAAGGGCCGTAGTTTTCCCACCCTGTCGTAGGTGAATCACAACACATTTATATTGGAGGCACAAAACTACCTTACAACGTAATCAACGCATAATTATGATTTTGAGTTGTTTTGTTATGGTAAAGCTAAGGGCGGCAAATGCAAGGGTCAAAAAAAAAAAAAAAGGAAGGTGTAGAAGTAGCGCCGAAAATACATGGTCTTATCGTATTTCCATATTTACTTCTAGTGTCCGCGAAACAAAGACCTTTACGGATGTTCTCTTTACCTTTCCGTTTGATTTAAATAAAGATAGCCTCATATTGGCTTAAAGAAAACGCAAGTCTCTCTGGAAGTTTGTGCCTTTGAAGAGGGAATTAGGCATATAGAGACTCACTCCTCCAGCGTTTGCTTGTGAGTTTTAAAATCAATAAATGAGTACTCGTCTATGTGTATGGCACATTATGCCGTTCCTTTCTTTGATACGCGTTTCAGAATTTCAAAATAACTTAAATTTATCCCGGATTTATTTCTTATTATAACTTGTTATAATTTACTCTTCGCCTATTATCAGGTCGCTAAATTCAGTATGGTTGTAATACTTTGAGAAATTCTCCCCGCTCGATAGCTTGTCAAATTTAACAGATTATCTTCGGGTTTTATCCAGGAGACTTTCTTCATTTAAGGTTGGGGTCATCTGTACATTTAAATTGTCTGAAATTCTAATAGAAATTAAGAAACTCACAAACCAAGGAAATCCCTCCTAGCAAAACCCCTCAAGCACGCATCTTTGCTCCGCAAGTTCCCATCTGCTCCATGCGTGCGGAGCTGCTCCGAGTACGAATCTCGCCTCCATTTCAACATACGAAGCAGCGCAAAACCAACGTAATTCCTCCGGATCTAGACAGCACCCTGCACCGCCTCTCACTCGGGTTCGGCAGTAGCGTCGTCAGTTCATTCCTCGGCATTCTTACCTGACCTGATAAGGGGACGAGGTTGTCACATAACCGATCTGCAGAATCGCGGCGCATCATGGCAAGGCCGACCTTACCTAAAATCCTCCACCAGAGAAGCATAAGGCAACTTGAGCTTGCTAGAATCACTAGTAGAGTACGACGTCCGCTACCATGCGAGGGAACACCCTATCTTCTATAGAGCACATTCATAGAATGACACAGATGCATGCACCTCACCCGCAACACTGCTAACTAGTATACCAGTTGCTGCCACAGCAAGCTTGGTAGCAATCCAAACTGATATCACCACAACTTCGCAGCTCTGGGAATGAGAAAAAGCGCAACAGCACCCAGCCGGCCACTTATGCCCGTGCCCAGTGGGCACTGCCCACACATTGATGCATATCAAACAATTCACTCTCATTACATCTGTCTCGATTTTTAACGCCCAGATCTGAAAGCGACGGATTATTTCCACCACATTTTTTAAATCTTTAATTATCAACTTGCCTAAAATAGTGACTTCTAAACGTCTTGGTTACAAATCGCACTCCCGTGCATACTAGTAACGCATCGAGGACCGCTAGACCTTCTCCAACTTCTGCTTCTGACCCAATAACAAGGTCAGGTCATCCATGAAGGCTCATGCTAACCTCAGACCTCATTCTAATGCTAATTATTCTTTTTTGTTTCTTATAGCTATCCTTTCTTATTTGCTGTTTTTTTTTTAATTTTCGGTGGTGTACGGTGATAAAAAAACGTTGCAGAGTTTCCCAGCATTCTCCTCGCATCCATACTTACATTTACAAAAGTAGACTTCTACAAGCTAGACAAACTTTTTCTAGCTTCCTCTCACTTGGACTCGTAATACTTTCTGATGTTAGTCTTGAACTTCAGAATAGGCCGGTGGAGGAAAGTCTGGTCGGTGTTGGTCTCGCACAATGAAAAGGCATCGAGAGGCTTAACAAGTTCAGGAGCTTAAAGCCTACTTCTATCCTAACATGAGAATAATAAAAAGAAGCACAAGAACAAAGCAATTCTTTCATATGAATAATTTTCGCAGCCACAAGCAAGCATCATATAATCATTAGCTATTAAGCCATCTCAGTGGGGACTACTAACAATTAATAGTACGAATGAATTTCCAACTTAGTCTTTAATCAGCTTTAGCAAGAAGATATAACAAGAAATAGATCTTCAAATCGCTAACTTTAAACAAACACAAGATCAAATTAAACGCGGGCACTAATTCATCTTTCTTATTAACGCCGATGCGCATGGACTCCTTTACAAGCCAAATGTCGGTCTTGAAGGCGAAGTTGCCTTAAAGCCAGTCGGTTTTAATTTTCTTATCGACTTATAAATTCATTTACCATCCATCAGTTTAGGCCTTTAAAAGCCAAAATTTTTGATGATGTTTCTGTGCAACATCATGGTCTATGATCATGCTCTAACAACCTAGATCTCTGGAATCTCGAAAGTGTTACGCGGTGGGCCTACCACGCAAGCATTGAGTGCAGAAAACTAACTGTCGGATTAGGTGCAAAAGACACAGCGTCAGATTCTTTCTTGGAAACAAGGACTTTTGTGAGCTACTTCCGTGCGTATTGATTAAAACATCGAGCACTTCTCGTCTTTGGTCTCATTAAGCAGATAACAAGTTACAAGGAGTCATGAGGTGATGACGGTAATTCGCGGGCATGGACATGCATGTCCGACTTCGAAACAGTTTGTTTAATTGTATCCTGCTTTCGCCAGGTGCAATATATAGATGCCGTGGAAGAATACAGAAAATTTAACAGGAGACTACTCTAACAGTTGTTAGCACCGTTAATCTGGCCAACGTACTCATCCCATCCTTTGCGACAATGCTTGATAATCCATTGGTGTTCATCGTCATCTAAATAGAAATGCCATATATAAATAACTAATATACAAAAAAAATCATAACATCATTCCTAGAGGATGTAGGGCAACAGCAAGGCTCAAGGCTTAACCAACGCGTTGCATTATTCAACCGATGAGCCGGAAGGCATTGTTGACAGCCTCAGCGCGAGCCGTTGTAAGAGATTAGGACAGTATCTGAAAACTGAATTTTTATGCTGCAAAATATTGAGCCACGCACCAAAAATTGTCGTCCAACTTTGAAGCGAAGTAGTTTGAGGACTTCGCTGGCTCAGAGGTACCTAGCTATGGTGGAGGCCAAGTTATCGAGACTCGCTCGAAAATCGCATTCATCAAACCGGTATTTTCGCAAATTTAGAAGCGAAGAGTGCCTGCCATGTCTGAGGCATTCAATGGTAAGAAAAAAACATAAGCATGAGCCTCGGAGGGCCGACCAATGCTTTTGAAAAGATCAGGGGGCATGTCCTTCCACCGCTGCCAGTCCCACGGTGCAGCATTGTTTTTATCAGATACTTCTTGCACCAGATATCAACATAGCTATTAAAATGTAGAAGAAGCCCAGTATCTGTAGGCTTGTGGTACGTTTCGAATGCCATTTCGAATTTGAATTCCTTATTAATGAGAAGTCGTTCATTCGAAAAGTATGTCCATCTCTGAATGTGCAATGTGACTCATTGAAGGGTAAGGTGTTTGTATAGACTTGGTTCAGTTCGGTTATTTCCTTGTAATTCACGCCTTCGATTTTTCTTCTAGATATGTAGATTTTTTAGCACTGATGATGGCTACAGATGGGGCCAAAACGTTTGCAATAAATAAAGTTTCACTTTATGCATTGTCTTGTGCAAGTTCAGAATATATTGACAAATTATCACGTGTAGAACTTTGAAATTTTACTTTTACCACGTATTGTTGATTTTTACATGCAAAAATAAATCTTGAATCTTCAATCGTGAATCTTATCTTAGAGTAATGGGTCTTATTATACCTTCATGTATGAGGCCCGTACTTTCCATGGATTGGCGTCATAGTACGGCTGTAAAATGCAATGTTACCAGGTTACTAGCCGCTTGCAAGTGTACTTTTACCTTGTAATTTAACCGGCTTGTGTATTGATTCTCAGACGAGAAAATATCTCGACGCGTTTTTTTCCTTATCTACTCTGTATAGAAAAAAAAAACATTAAATGGCAATATGCCTATTTAAATATTCTTTCGTATAAATAACAATGAACACGGTGTCACTGCGTGCGCTTGACGTGGTAATTTAAACGGCTTGTGTAGCTCCATAAACGCTCACATGAATTTATAGAGCTCTTACAGGACATGAGCTATACTCAAACACCTGCACAATTTGATGCACATAAACTTATCAGATTTAAACCTTGCTTGTGATGACACAAGTTTCCATGGTACCAATGTCCATGTGATGACACAAGTTTCCATGGTACCCTTTGGTACCAAGGTGCTTATGAATACGCTTCATTATAACCTTAACAATAGCTCAGCACCACGCAAGGATATTTGTTGTCTTTTACTTTCAGAATTTGCTGGACGTTATAAGTTTGGCCTCACCCACGCTATAGATTAAATATCCTCGCAAACCATCAAACGTTGGATGAATAGTATGTTTTGCCTGAAGTATCTTGACGGTGGAAGGGTCATGAACCATAAAATCATAACCATTTTACGTGTACATAACAAAGAAAACTGAAGCACTACTTTATAGCCTTGCGCATCGAAGAGCATTTCAAATGTCATGGATTACCCATGACGTCACGCATGAATTATACATAATTGGACTCGAACGATGATTGGTCCAGAAGCTTGCAAATAGTGTGGCACGTCTTTCTTATGATTCATAGTTAAAATCACTTCTTCTAGTCAACATGCAAGTCTGGTAGTCTCTTTCATATCACACAACGCGCAATCTCTCACATCAAACATTGAAGTTCAACATGAATACCTGCATTTCGCAGGAACTTCTTGCTGTAGTCACTGACGACGCGAGTTTGCGGGTCGTAAAAGCCATCCCCACAGTCGTAACACCGGTCAGGTATCTCCCGAGGAGGGGTATCATTCGTCAGCTGCGAAAGACCTGAGAATGGATAGAGATATCGCAGGTGGTAGTTGATACACTTGTTTGAGGAGAGGTGAAAGCACTGCCTTGCTTTTATAGTCTTATGCAAACTGTTCGACACTCGCCGACTGTAAAACCCCTGTTTCACTACTTTAAAACGCTACACTAGCACTCTGAATAACAATTTCATTCAAACAAAAGCTATTCATTACAAGATATACGAAGTTTCCTTAGCCCTTTGGACAGAAATTTATTGTCCACACATGTCCCTTGCATTCTCAAGCAAGAAAGGCCTTGACGCTAGCAACGAAAGCTAGCAACGAAATACGACTTTTGAACGGAGTTAGCCGAAAAGGTGAGCCACCTTTCTTTATGGCAAATTCTGCGATCAGCAGGAGCAAGCAAGACAAGTTTAAGCGAAAGCGGCGCTAAAAAGCGGGGAACTTGCAAGCAAACAGACGAGCGTTGCTGCCTTGCACGGTAACTTGACCAACGAGACCAAGCCAGACAAGGCAAACTTCTTTATCATGCGTGAAGCCTTTTTCTGTTGCTGCCCATTTCCACTAGGCAGAAATGTACCAACGGGCCATAAGCCTTTCACTAAAATGTAGGCTGCTTGACCCAACTTGGGGTAGGTACTGGCCCAAGCACAAAAATGCTACTCCGGCAAACATGATCAAGTTATCCGACCCGATAATAATCCCTAACGCAATCTCCATAAGCACTTAGCATGTGTTGCTGTTTATATGTTTTAAATATTAAGTGTGCAAATATGCATATTACCTGCAGGTTTTAACCCTTGACATACTTCCGTGTAAAACCGCCTGTCGTAGCCATCGCAATATCCCCAGTCATCTGCCTTGTACTTCAAACCATCAGCAAACGAGTACTGACCCTTAGCAAGAAGGGAGAACTATTAGAACTCCCATTCCTATGGCCAGTTTATGTAAAGAACCATGAGAAACAATGAAACGCACGATAATCAAACCATAGCGTTTGAAAAAATCAGCCCAGCAAGGGTACATATGATCCTGCAATGCACAGATTCAAATCTTCAGTACGCTAGAAAAGATGGCATGATTCCTTTTCATATACAGATAGTAAAGGCACGCCTAGTTAGCGTCAACATGTGGCGAATACTATCATGATAGAAGCTTACGGTTGATTCAAACATACCAATTTGCTGAATTTAGCAGATTATATTCCGCGCGAGAAATCACACCTTACTTACCTCGATGCACTTGCCTTCCTTCCAGACGCCCTTGTACTTGCTGCCATCGGGAAAGTACAAAGTTCCGTCACCGTGGAACCTGCAGGGGGAAACCTTCGCAGGTAATTCCGCTGCAAAATGCAGCGAAGCACATAGCACAAGACGCCACGCACATACCCAAGGTGATCAGGGATGCGAAACCGCAGTGAACACTCGCTTTGCAAGCAAACTGCCACACGAGCGCAAAGGCAATGCCACAGTCGAAGGGGACTATTTCGCCGAATTAAGCCTGTGTTAGGAGGCTATTACTTAATGCAGGGACATTTTTTTACATTCACTACATCCATACAGCGATATTACATCCACGACAAAGAGAGCACATTCATACTTGAAACAATGCATATCTATGACTTTTTTTAATAAGAGGTTGGACATCAAAACCGGTTTTAGAGTTTTCCTTGAAAAATGCAATACATGAAGCAACTAAAAGAAACTGTAGACGACCATACAAAAGCAATGGTCTCAAGGCTACTTACTGACGCCAAAAAGCACCTTGATACCGGAAAGCATTTTAACTGCTCAAACGACCTCAAAAGAAAGTTGCTCTCTGGGGGCCATTTATTTAAAATCTACTATAGGGAGCAGATGTTAATGCCTCGTGGAAAGCGAAAAATACTTGAGCCCTCAAGTTACTGATAGTCATTTCTTACAATGAATGAGTACGCAAAGCATCGTGAATGAATGCAAAGCATGTAGAAATAAACAGCAATCGCGCATAAAACCCAGTGGAAAAAAGGAAACCCAAGGCTTACATACAAAGCGTGATCACAAGCGGCCATGCACTCCCACCTATGCAGAGAAAGAAATCGTGGCACTAGTGTGCATTTGATCACTACGTACATTCCGTCTTTCATTTCCCCGACGTACTGCGTGTCGACAGACTTCGGAAAGCGGTAGGTTCCTTTGCCCTCCATTCTATGCGCATGGAAAGCAAGCCATTAAGTGAGATGTAACGTTGAGCTGACGAATACAACTACGTAGCAGGAATGGTACATTAAAACTTTTAAAGCACGAAATAATAAGAAGCTGGACAAAGAACTTTGTTTTAATGAAATAGATTCTAGCTAAGAAACATTCAACACTCTTGAAGTAAATGTTCTTCATATACGTAATTATGCACATGGGATCTAAGTTTGTTGCCGAGCGTACATTTTTTCATCGATAGGCTTCCGCTATACCTGTACTGTAAACAACTCTTACATAATGAGTAAAGTTAGGACGACAAAAAAAACACGTTTGGTCTTCCAATTTTAGATTAAATCAGAATTAACTCGCCAGTCGCAGTCAAGCAGGACACCTCGAAGGTAATAATACCACATTACTCTGCCGAGCGCCGCTTAGGAAGCATAAACAAGCATAAACAAGTAAAAAAATTAAGTGTAAAAACAGTACAAATAAGTATCAAGAGGTCAAATGGCAGACAGTAAGTAGTCGAATAAGCAAGCTCCTGCGAAAATTTATAGCTATTTAATACAAAATGTTGTCGCTATTATTGTTGCTGTTTTTGTTGTTTTCTTTTGTTGGTATAAAAGAACATCCAAAGAATAAATTATAAACAAAGTATACGACGGATCGGAAAGCACTTATGTTAAATTAATACCGGTACGTATTAGCACGCAGGAAAGTGCAGCAAATATCTAATACAGACGAAGCACAGGAAAGGCTAGTATTTTTGCAATATGCAGACCTAGTTTTCTCACCTTCCATGCTGATAGTCCCCAACATAGCTACTTCCAGTTATTTCCATGACTTCAATGTTCACTGGAATCCAAATACTTTCTCAAAATTCGAAAAGCTGCCCAGGTATACTTCATGATGTCAATATGATAATAAAAATGAAATTAAGCTACTTATGTACGAAGGACATTCATGCATTCTGAATTCATGCATACATACATACACACATGCATAACCACACACAAACATACATACATACATACATACATACATACATACATACATACATACATACATACATACATACATACATACATA
>QQSS02026668.1:0-19085 GCA_003687565.2 Craspedacusta sowerbii | reverse complement strand
TTGATATGTTTAAATGTGTCGAAATTGTCAAGGAGGTCGCATTTTCTTTTAATGAAATACGAATGCTTTTAAGTGGTCGATTTATTAGGTGACCTTAGGGTAATAAACTATTCACTCGGATAATGACAGGCAGGATGGCCGAGTGGTCTAAGGCGCTGGTTTACGGCACCAGTCACTTCGGTGGCGAGGGTTCAAATCCCGCTCCTGTCACTACTTCTAGCATGGGTTCCTCTCAACCTGCGCAATGGGAGAACGCATGCCGAACGTGATTTCATTATGAAATTACTGCATTTTGAAGGATTATTGCTTAAAAGAAAGCACTCTAATTAAAAACTGATTGGCCAAGCGACATACGAACGTCCGACAATGGTCCTCCTGGTATAGAAACAACGCGCTCTTCATACGGCGACAGAGTTAACTTCATGACAAACTAGTTAAGCAAATATTGTGGTCATGTGCTAGGAGTTAGTTATATGGTTAAAGTTGATCAATTCGCCAGGAATATCTAAACTATGCTGAATGGTTTGTAGCTTTGTCCTATATTTCAATTGCATTAGCCACAGTACCAACTTGAAATAACGCAAGCGTCAATATAAGGCATCTTAATTTACCTCACTTGACTCTTATAAAGGTAGAACTCATTTCTTGGTAATAAACCTGAAGTGATTTAATAAAATAACGACTGATCCGGCCCTCTCAACTTCTGTTGACATTTTGAGAGATTTACATATTTTGAAATGGTCAAAGAGGTCGCATTTAGTTTACTGAAATACAAATGCTTCCGAGTGTTTGATTTATGAGGTAACCTTGTCGAAGGAAATTATTTTCTCAGATAATGACAGGCAGGATAGCTTAGTTGTCTAAGGCGTTGGTTTTAGCCACCAGTCACTTGTGTGGCACTAGTTCAAATCCCGCTCCTGCTTCTACTTTTAACATGGGTTTATCTCAATCTGCACCATGGGAAAATGCATGCCAATATATTTTAAGAACAACGCGAGCATGATTAGGCTTGCACAAAATTACTGCAGGTGGAAAGATAATTCCTTTTAAGAATGCACTTTTTTAAAGAACAGATTGGCAATGCTATAGACAAACGTCCGACGAAGGTCCTCCTGGCATACAATCATCGAGCTCTTCTTACGGTGACAGAGTTAACCTCATCACAAATAGTTAAACAAAATTTGTGATCACTTGCTAAGAGATGGTGACGTTTTCAAAAATTAGTCTACTTGCCAGAAATATCTAAACAATGCTGCATGGTTTATAGCCTTAAGTGAAGAAGGAACAGTCATCTTAGACGGAGAGACTATACAATTATTAATTTCAATAATTGATAAAACGGGCTGGGCTTTCAAATCGTCTAATACAGTAACGTCATTATTGGTTCCTTCAGATGCGTAGTCCTCAGTTTTCCCATGTCCTATATTTCAATTGCATGAGTACAGTACCAACTTGATATTATGCAAGCTCCAATTCAAGGCATCTTAATCCATCTCACGTTGACTCTTATAAAGTTGGACCTCATTTCTTGGTAATAAACCTGAAATTTTCTTATAATTTAACGACGATCCGGCTCTTCCAATTTTGACAGGTTTAAATCTGTCGAAATGTTCAAAGTGGTCGGATTTTGTTTGACTGAAATACGAATGCTTCTGAGTGTTCGATTTATGAGGTGAACTTGCTGAAATAATATATTTTTTTTAGATAATGTCAGGCAGGATGGCCGAGTGGTCTACGGCGCTGGTTTGAGGCTCCAGTCACATCGGTGGCGCGGATTATATCATGGTTCCTCTCAATCTTCACCATGTTCATTTAAGAACTTCCCATACATGATTTCATGGCGACTAGAATTTCATGAAATTTCTGCTGGTGGAAAGATAATTGCTTAAAAGAAAGCACTTTTATAAAGAACTGATTGACCAATTGGCAATTGGCTGATTGGCAATGCGATAGATGAACGTCCTACGAAGGTCCTCCTGGTATAAGAACATCGCGCTCTTCTTACGGCGAAAGAGTTGACTTTATCAAAATCTAGTTAAACAAAACTTGTGGTCATATGCTACGAGTGTGTGATATTTTCAAAAGTTAATCAATTCGCCAGTGCAATCTAAGCAATCGTGCATGGTTTATTGCTTTACGTGAGGAAGGCACAGTCATCTTAGTTGGATAGACTATACCATTATTGATCTTAATAATTGTTAAATTGGGCAGGCGTTCAAATTGTCTAACACAGTAACGTCACTATTAGTTGCCTCTCGTGCTCAGTCCTCATTTTTCCCATGTCCTGTTTCAATCGCAGGAGTTACCGTCCCAACTTGTATTAACTCAAGTGTCAATTTATAGCATGTTAATCCACCTCACGTTGACTCTTATAAAGGTAGACCTCATTTCTTGGTAATAAACCTGGAATCGTCTCATAAATTAATGACTTATCCTTCTCTCCCAAGTTCTGTTGACATTTTGAGTGGTTTGACTGTGTCGAAGTGGTCAAAGAGATCGAAATTTGTTTTACTGAAATAGGTATGCTTCTGAGTGTTCGATTTATCAGTTGACCATGCCCAAATAAACTATTTTCTCAAATAATGACAGGCAGGATGGCCGAGTGGTCTAAGGCGCTGGTTGTAGGCACCAGTCACTTCGGTGGCGCCGGTTCCAATCCCGCTCCTGTCACTACTTCTTAAATGGGTTCCTTTCAATGTGCATCATGGGAGATGCATGCCATACTTATTTAAAAGTGACCAGAGCATGATTTGACTTTCACAAAGAACTGATTCGCCATGCGATAGACATAGGTACTTTCTGGAAATATCTACTCAGTCTTACAAGAAGGACCTCCTGGTATACAAACACCGCAATCTTTTCACTGCGACAGAGTTATCTTCATGACAAACTACTTACACAAAACTTGTGATCAAATTGTAAAACATGCGTTATATTTTCAATATTTAATAATTGCGCCAGACTTGTATTTACATTACTGCTTTGTATTGTCTTGACAACATTTTAAGCTTATCATGAAGCTACATGGGTTCGTTAGCTAAGGGTTTGAAATACTGGCGGTCAAAGGCGGTAGGGCGAACGGCGCATAAATCTGCACAATTTCATGCCATTTGGCGGCCAGTTCGGCAGTTAGAGGGTCATCCCACGTGCACTTACTCAACCACAATCTCTGCATGAAACATTTGGCTTTAACACTAACTGGGGAGAGGAAACCCAACGGATCAAATACTATGCTAGCTTGCGTCAGTACTTCTCTGCTAAGGTGCCCCTTTTGAGTTCAAGGGCATTCACCACGGTGTCGTTATCGCAATTGTTATCATTCGCAATGATGCTGCGAAGAATTGGGTCATTAGTCTCCCAGGAAAGCAAATTAAATCCAGCGTCGCGCATGATTGTGTTTGTTTTGTGTTAGAATTCTACACAGTTCTGCGAGAGTTCATTTGGAATGCTTCCAGCACTGATTCCGGTCATAAGATTGTCTACATACAGATTGCTTTGAGTAGCTTCGGCTACTGGATTTTGATAGCGAGAGAGATGTTTTCTGAGAACAGCATTCGGGGTGAACTAGTGGACCCGAAGAGAACTGATTTGAATCTGTATGTATTGAACGTGCTTTGGAGATTGCTGGCGTCGCTTAGCCATGATAACTTGGTGTAGTTGCGATCGTCTTGATGTAGGCGCACATTCAGGAGAGTCTTTTCCATATCGTTTGTGAAGGAAGCGGAGCCAAATAGCGACCATGTTGTTAACAAGCGCGGTGCCGGGCTCTAGACAGTCGTTGAGGCTTGGAGCATTGCGCGCGAAGCAGCTGCAGTCGTACACGACCCTGATTGGAGTGGGAGAGTGGAGGAGTGGTTTCTTTAGGCTGTGGGGTGGGAGGTAGCTCTTCTGTATGGTCATCAGTTACGTGCTCTATAAAATCTTTGCGCAGTTGGTCTTTAATTATGCCGTCGTAAATTTGAAGGGTTTGGTTATCAAAGCGGTTGGTCATAGCGCTTATCCGTGCATGAGTGATTGTTTAGTTTGTTGGTAAGGGTGCATGTTCTGCTTTCCACGGGAGGCTTGCGGTGTATTTGCCGTCACTAATTTGTTTAGTTTTATCCTCGTAGTATGCTTGTAAGGGTAATTCATTTTCATTTTCATTTTCTATCGGATTTGACAAATGCCTACCATTTCGAAATCCCAATAACTAGTCCACAGGTCATGAACTTCGTGACTTGCATTTGTAGAGACTTTTAAACACGTAGCAGTAAAAACGTTTGTGTTGTTTGGCGGCAGCGTGGCTACGAGTGTGTGATATTTTCAAAAGTTAATCAATTCGCCAGTGCAATCTAAGCAATCGTGCATGGTTTATTGCTTTACGTGAGGAAGGCACAGTCATCTTAGTTGGATAGACTATACCATTATTGATCTTAATAATTGTTAAATTGGGCAGGCGTTCAAATTGTCTAACACAGTAACGTCACTATTAGTTGCCTCTCGTGCTCAGTCCTCATTTTTCCCATGTCCTGTTTCAATCGCAGGAGTTACCGTCCCAACTTGTATTAACTCAAGTGTCAATTTATAGCATGTTAATCCACCTCACGTTGACTCTTATAAAGGTAGACCTCATTTCTTGGTAATAAACCTGGAATCGTCTCATAAATTAATGACTTATCCTTCTCTCCCAAGTTCTGTTGACATTTTGAGTGGTTTGACTGTGTCGAAGTGGTCAAAGAGATCGAAATTTGTTTTACTGAAATAGGTATGCTTCTGAGTGTTCGATTTATCAGTTGACCATGCCCAAATAAACTATTTTCTCAAATAATGACAGGCAGGATGGCCGAGTGGTCTAAGGCGCTGGTTGTAGGCACCAGTCACTTCGGTGGCGCCGGTTCCAATCCCGCTCCTGTCACTACTTCTTAAATGGGTTCCTTTCAATGTGCATCATGGGAGATGCATGCCATACTTATTTAAAAGTGACCAGAGCATGATTTGACTTTCACAAAGAACTGATTCGCCATGCGATAGACATAGGTACTTTCTGGAAATATCTACTCAGTCTTACAAGAAGGACCTCCTGGTATACAAACACCGCAATCTTTTCACTGCGACAGAGTTATCTTCATGACAAACTACTTACACAAAACTTGTGATCAAATTGTAAAACATGCGTTATATTTTCAATATTTAATAATTGCGCCAGACTTGTATTTACATTACTGCTTTGTATTGTCTTGACAACATTTTAAGCTTATCATGAAGCTACATGGGTTCGTTAGCTAAGGGTTTGAAATACTGGCGGTCAAAGGCGGTAGGGCGAACGGCGCATAAATCTGCACAATTTCATGCCATTTGGCGGCCAGTTCGGCAGTTAGAGGGTCATCCCACGTGCACTTACTCAACCACAATCTCTGCATGAAACATTTGGCTTTAACACTAACTGGGGAGAGGAAACCCAACGGATCAAATACTATGCTAGCTTGCGTCAGTACTTCTCTGCTAAGGTGCCCCTTTTGAGTTCAAGGGCATTCACCACGGTGTCGTTATCGCAATTGTTATCATTCGCAATGATGCTGCGAAGAATTGGGTCATTAGTCTCCCAGGAAAGCAAATTAAATCCAGCGTCGCGCATGATTGTGTTTGTTTTGTGTTAGAATTCTACACAGTTCTGCGAGAGTTCATTTGGAATGCTTCCAGCACTGATTCCGGTCATAAGATTGTCTACATACAGATTGCTTTGAGTAGCTTCGGCTACTGGATTTTGATAGCGAGAGAGATGTTTTCTGAGAACAGCATTCGGGGTGAACTAGTGGACCCGAAGAGAACTGATTTGAATCTGTATGTATTGAACGTGCTTTGGAGATTGCTGGCGTCGCTTAGCCATGATAACTTGGTGTAGTTGCGATCGTCTTGATGTAGGCGCACATTCAGGAGAGTCTTTTCCATATCGTTTGTGAAGGAAGCGGAGCCAAATAGCGACCATGTTGTTAACAAGCGCGGTGCCGGGCTCTAGACAGTCGTTGAGGCTTGGAGCATTGCGCGCGAAGCAGCTGCAGTCGTACACGACCCTGATTGGAGTGGGAGAGTGGAGGAGTGGTTTCTTTAGGCTGTGGGGTGGGAGGTAGCTCTTCTGTATGGTCATCAGTTACGTGCTCTATAAAATCTTTGCGCAGTTGGTCTTTAATTATGCCGTCGTAAATTTGAAGGGTTTGGTTATCAAAGCGGTTGGTCATAGCGCTTATCCGTGCATGAGTGATTGTTTAGTTTGTTGGTAAGGGTGCATGTTCTGCTTTCCACGGGAGGCTTGCGGTGTATTTGCCGTCACTAATTTGTTTAGTTTTATCCTCGTAGTATGCTTGTAAGGGTAATTCATTTTCATTTTCATTTTCTATCGGATTTGACAAATGCCTACCATTTCGAAATCCCAATAACTAGTCCACAGGTCATGAACTTCGTGACTTGCATTTGTAGAGACTTTTAAACACGTAGCAGTAAAAACGTTTGTGTTGTTTGGCGCGGCAGCGTGGCAGAATTGGCTGGGTCGGAGAGTAAATAACCAATTTTCGAATCTGCAGCGGTTGGTCCTGCTCCCCTTGCTACGCAATTGCTTACGATTGTCCCAAAAAAAATCGGCTCCTACAAAAAAATCAATCTCTAGCTGGACTTAGCCTGTGTGAGTAGCGAGCGGTAAGTACTTCAAATACTTGTGGCACGTAGTTGCGGGTAGGGTCTGCGATGTTTGGCGCAATTGTAGCATCAATTTTGACTATGCCTTCAAGTGTGACGAGGTGTAAGGAAGTAACTGGGTAGCTGTGCTGCTTGCTTGTGTTGTCGTCAAACGTAGACAAATTGATGTTTTCTGTTGCGCATGCTGCTGTTTTAACGCGTAAACGCTGCGCGGCTGCTGCGGTAATTAAGGTACGCTGCGATCCTTCGTCTAGTAGGATATTTTAGTGTTGCGTTCGCGTGGCCGTGTTGGATTTCTGCTGTTGCTGTTTTTAGAAGGACTGGACTTTGGGCGGACGTAAGGGTTACATGCGTTGCTTAATTAGCTGCTACCTTAGGGTTAGGGAATTCTTCTGCAGGCTTGAGAGTGTGTCGCTGGCATATTGAAGTGTGATGTTTGCTTCGGCGGTTTCGACAGATAAACTTCGAAGAGCATGTTTTAATAGGTTGCGAAGTGGCGAGGCAGTTGAAGCATCGTTTTGTGTTTCTGAGGATGTCTTTGCAATGATTGACATTGTATTTCTATAATAGGCTTAGGCGCCGCTATATTTCCACAGCATCTTGCGTTTATGTCTTTGATGAGAGGTTTTAATAAGAGCGTAATGTCCCATGCGCTTGTTGAATTGTCACGGTACATTTGTGTTACGACTGAATATAGCAGTTTTTGCTTTACAATTGAGACTAGCATGGTGCTGCTTATTGAGTTCAGTTTTCCTATGCTTTGCAGGCATCGAATATGTGTTTCGATTTTATCAAGAAGTTCCCGCACACTTATAGCTTCTTCTGACTGTGTTTGTACGTTGAGTATGGTATTTATACATGCAGTGACTAACATTTAGGGTTTTCCATATCGGTTTCGTAGGAGTTCTATTGCTTTTTTGTAGTTAATACTCGAGATACGCAATCCGTCTAATAACTGGGTGGCGTCACAAGACAATTGGGAGCTCCGATAGTGAAAATTCTCTATGGGGGCAAGACTAGGGTCTTTTTGACCTCTTTGACCATTTCGACATTTTTTAGCCTACCAAGAGATCACCATATGTTGAGAGTGCCCGATCACTCGGTAATTTATGTAAAGATTTCAGGTTTTTATGACAAGTTTGAAGTACCGTCAAGGGTTGAGGCTTACCTTCATAAGAGTCAGCGTGAGGTGGCGAAGATGCGTTGTATTGACACTTGAGTTCGTTCAAGTTGGTACTGTAAGTCCTGTCTCTTAAAATGTAGGACAGGTGCAAGCTGAAGACCATGCAGCAGAGGCACCTAGTGGTGAAGCTGCTATATTAGACAATTTTGTCATGGAATGCCCATGATGTTCAGAGCAAGGAAGTTCCTGGGCCCTACTCGAGCTTGGGGGAGGAGGAGGAAGCGCCTGGACTCCACTCGAGATGAGGTAAGGAGGAGAAAGTGGGATGGGAGACCCAAAAACAAGCTCCCTGCTCTACCTATGGACAATTTTTACATAAGAACTTCCTCCTCCCAAACAGTATATAAACCGATGTATGTAATTATGCTCAGAGGTTAAGAGGTAGTAGTAGTAGAAGAAGCAATTGTAGCTGCAGAGGAAGACTGCTTTTCTAGCGTATCCGGAAAATCTACAAAAAGGTGCCAAAGAACCCGAAGTATTTTGGTGCAAGTGACCAGAGAAAAGAACGGCATCGCTGAAGACGCACCGGAAGAACTGGCGATACCAGTCAAAGATGGCAGATCACCTCGCACAAGAAGCCGAAGTACTTCTTACCCAGGCTCCCACCGCAGGCATGGGCCATCATATGCAAGTACTCCAGGACCAGGGTCACTCCTTCTATCATAGATTTCTTCAGATCACAGTGCACCATGTGAGCATGCATGTCATACTAATTTAGGAAACTGCGCAAACATGTTTTCATGACAATCAGAGATTCATGACATTACTTCAGGAGGCAATTGTTTAGAAGAAAGCTCTTTTATAAAGAACTGATAGGCCAAACAAAAGAAACATTGGTACTTCCACGAAATGGCTACTCAATCTTACAAGAAGGGGATCTCCTTGTGTAAGAATATCGCGCTCTTCTTACTGCGACAGAGTTAACTTCATGAAAAACTAGTTAAACAAACTTTGTGATCATATTTTACAGCGTGGGTGATGTTTTCATCAGTTAATCGATTCGCCAGGGCTATCTAAACAATACTGCAAGGTCTAAATGTTTGCGTGAGGAAGGCACTGTCATGTTAGACGGATAGACTACGCCATTTTTATTTCAAAAATAGGTGAATTGGGCAGGGTTTTAAAATTTTCTAATTTAACAACTTCAACACTAGTTGCCTCTGATGCATGCTTCAGTGTGCCCCTGTCCTATATTTCAAGTGACAGGCCTTACAGTACCAAAGTGAATTAACTCAAGTGTCAATACAAGGCATCTTACGCCACCTCACGCTGAATCTTTTGCAGGTAAGCCTCACTTCTTGACAGTATTTCAAGCTTGCCATAAAAAAAAACTGATATCTTCATATAATTAAACGACTTGTCCGCCCTAGCAACATCTGGTGACGTTTTGGTTGGTTAAAACATGTCGAAATGGTCAAAGAGGTCAAAATTTGTTTTGCGGAAATATAAATGCTTCTGAGTGTTTCAATAATAAGGTGGCCTAACTGAAAGAAACTGCTTTCTCATAATTTGATAGGCTAGATGGCCGAGTGGTCTAAGGCGCTGGTTATAGGCACCGGTCATTTCGGTGCCTAGCTTTCACTACTTCTGACCCTGAAATCTTCGTATGAAATAACGACTGATCGGTAGCTAAAAGCACGTTTCAAATCCTTGACATTACTTCTGGCGGGAAGATATCAGCATGAGGGAAAGCACCTTCATAAGGACGGCTCGGTCAACCCAAGGAAAAACACGTATGTACAGAAAATGGCTACTGAATTTTACATGCAAGACCTCTTGGTAAAAGAGCATGGCGTTCTCGTCACTGCGTCAGTATCACAAACTAGAAAAAAAAAATTGTGATATATAGAAACGCGTGCTTGATATTTTTCACTGTTTAATCAATTCGAACGTCTTATCTAAAGGCATACAGTCTTAAATGAGCGGGACACAGTCATTTTAGGTAGAAAGACTATACCATTATCTAAATAATAGTTAAATTGGAAAGGATGTTTAAATTGTCCAATACTTTATCTTAAGCACTAGTTGCTTCTGTCGCATTCTCTAAATTTAGCTAGTGCCGTTTCGTTTAAGTCATAGGAATAACATTCTTAACTCGAATAAACTTTAGTGCCAACATGAAGCAAGTTAAGCCACTTTTACTCAGAGTGCAATGCAAGCACGCCTCTGTTCTTGACAATACTTCAAGCTTATCATAATAAACAGCAAAACATTTATGTGCCTGGCGTTAGGTAATGAAGGAACTGGTGAATTTTATAACAAATATCTACCTTGTGAAAATGGTCAAAACTTGTATTATTGAAATGTTATTGCTTTTAAGGGTAAGAATAAAGTAGTAAAATAAAAGAAGATCTTAAAGGAAAAAAATGATGATCTCACGAATTAACAGGCACGATGGCCCAGGTTTGAAGCTCTTCAGTGGAGCGGGTTCAAATCCCGCTTGTGCCACTACGAGCTTTTAAATCTACCAATTACTCCTCAATAAGATGTTCATTTCGATTGGTCTGATGTGACGTGATTTCACGGCAGTTATGGTTACAAGATGGAGACCAGTCTGCAATCGTTACTGATGAAGAAGCTTTTGCTCGCATGCTATTTATTTATTTATTTATTTGTTTATTTATTTACTTATTTATTTATTTATTTATTTATATATTTATTTATTTATTTATTTATTTATTTATTTATTCATTTATCTATTTATTTATTTATGTGTTGTCTAAGTCGGACTGCAACCCAAACCCAAACCCTAACCCTTTTTTAAACAATCTCGAGCTAATCCTCAGGCACTTGATATTTTCTATAAAATAAAAATATATATAGGTGTATATTTATTTATTAAGTATACTGGCGTGCAGTCACAGCCCTATTGACCTTCGCGGCATGTCGACATGATCAAACGCTTATTGAGGAGTAAATGGTAGCTTTGCGGTATGCTATTTCTATCATAGGTTTGGCACAGATCAAACTGCAGCATAATTTTATGGTGGTTATAAGGCGAAGGTTATAATGTTTGTATGGGATTTCATATATGCTACGATTGGCCAAAGTTAGGCTAGTTTACAAATCTGGCCCCGCAGACACATGCAGAAACTACCTACCTATCTCACCATATAGAAACAGTGTGTTCGCAACTTGAAGATTTTCTCGAGAACTATAAGTTACTATATGACCAACAATTTCGTTTCCGTAAAAAAAAATACTCAACTAGACATGCGCCAGTGAAGTTACTTACTAATAATAATGATATATTGGAAGGATGTGAATAGGCTTGACGTATAAGCATAGATTTACAAAAAGCATTCCGTACGGTTTACCGCGACATTCTATGAAATAAAACTAGACATCTACGGAGCTCCCGGAGTATGCTTACATTGGTTTGCAACCTATCATGCATGCATTTTTAAAGAAATAAAGCAATTTGTTTCTTATGAAAGCCATAATTTCAATATCCAATTCATGAACTTAGATGCTGCCTACGGATCTATTTTGTTACTATTACCATTCTAAATAATGTTAAAAATAATAATTTTTGGGTGGTAATACAACGCCGACCTTGGGCAACACTTTGCCGACGATACAGTCCATCTATTAAGAAATTCATCTACGACATAAATGAATGAAATTCCATCTCGCAGCATGATGTGAGTGGTCGGCAAATATTAGCACTACTCACCTTTGGGTTAGGGAACCCATTTCGATAAAGAAGAAACATAGCCTCACCACAACCATCACGTAAATTGATTGATTAAAGATGAGAAGAACCGATTTGGAACAGGTAGATGAAAGTATTTTGCCTTGCGACTACGTGTACCATTTTTGTTTAGATCACAGCCTGCCGTTTGCAGTTTTATATGTCTAAGGAAATTATCCTGTCCTAAAAATACTTGCACTACTTTATTTGTTGCCCAGTAGGTTCTTAAAACTTGAAGTAGAACTCCAACTGTTAAGACTCCCCTAATTATCCTGCTTATCCAAAAAGGAGTCCAACATTTTTATGGAGGAGGATTTTCTTACAGGAACTTTCCTGCTGCAACGAGTGAAGTCAAGTAAAGATTCCATTTGCAGCCTGCCAATAATTGTGTTACTTGCCTTAATAGTTATCTCAACAAACAAACAACAACAACAACAATTGCTCAACAATTTAATTTTTTCTCCAAAATGCAACTACCAAAACAAAAAGCAACTCCATAGTTTAGATAGAATAAAATAATCAATAGCGATTCAACCCAGCGTATCGTCTTATCGGAAGTGTACATACACCTCTGACTGCCGACTTAAAACTTCGAGAACAACCTATGAGATGATTGCAACCTCCATCACTTCCAAAGCTCATGGACGAAATGCCGTGCCCACACGTCTAGTCAAGATGGCTGAGCATGTTATGTCTTTTCCATTGGTGCATACAATGAGCGAGTCTTTGATATTTAAAAGTCCGACTGGGAGCGCTAATATGTCGGAAGTGAAAGTCCCTTCCATGTCGGATTGGACATCACAAGACAAACAATCGAAGTTAGTTGCGGAATAGAGCGAATCGATCACATGCTCCTTATTGATGCAAGTGCCAGTTAATAGACGTGATCGGACATCAGCTTGACGGCTCTATGTAGTCCATACATGTACCAGATAGGCCATCGCGTAATGTGTGACGATGCAAGTTTGGGAATCCCGGTCTTGGATATAAAAAGAGCAAGCTTGTGACCCGTTTGAAGAACATACTTGCGGCCAAACAGATATCGTTGAAACTTCTGATGCGCAAACACGATCGACAAAGCTTCCCTATCAATCTGACCGTAGTGTTGCCCAGCTGGCTTGAGGGTGCGAGCAGCATGTTCAACAAAGTCTTCCGATCCAAGGTAAAGCGGCGAGAAATAGTCGCAATGACAGGAAGTCTTGCGTCATAGCGAGTGAGAAAAAGATCCTCCTCAAGGAGGCTTTGCCTTGTCAAAAGCAGCTTGCTGGCGTTCAGTCCATTTTCCCTTTTCTTTTCTGCTCTCGATAACTTGTCAAGTGGGACACGAATCTCACGCGTCTGCTTTACAAAGCGACCATAGCAGCTTATTGCGCCGAGGAAGGCGCGAAAAGTTTGCACGTCGAGTGGGGCGCATCTTTTTGTAAGATTTTATGTTTCAGCTACAATTGTGTTAGTATCCACCTGTAATTATTGTTAGTACTTCTGCTAAGAAGAGCCCTCATTCCCGTTTAGCGACCTTATATAATTATCGTGTACGAGGTATATTTCGGCATGCTTTTCGTGAGAAAATAAAAATAAAAATTTTTGTTAAGAAATTCACCAGTTCCTCTATTTCTCCAACGCCAGACGCATTTCGCCCTATGTGGGGCTCATCAGTGACGCGCATGGGAACCGAACCCGGTTCGCAGCAGAGCACTTGCTGCTAGACCACGAGAGGTGAGTGAACTGGTGGGAACTGTACGGCATTTTGACTTGCTTACTAACAAGTTCCGAAGCATATTTACATAACTGTAAAGTTTGGTGTGGCCTAGAGCACCGAATACAATACAGTGAGGCCTATATCGCACGAGTGCATGTATATTGAAATCGGCCAAGTTAAGAAATTCACCAGTTCCTCAGAAACTTTAGAGTTATATAAAATTATTGTTGTTCTTGTTGTTGCTGTTGTTGTTTGAGCAGGTTGTTTGGCATGGTTTGATGTATAGCATTCTTACGATACCGATAAGATGACGAGGAGTCTTAGGAAGATTGACGATACTTTCTTCGTATTCAAAGACGACGAATTAGTCCAGGGACTGCTCTTAGTTTGCATTAATCTAGACAATAGTGAGATAGCGCACACGATACGCTAGAGGGAACATGGCAAGTTAGGCAGTCATTTTAGCAGTAGTTCTTAATGAACATAGTTCGTACTGTCCACGTGAGAGTAGCAACTTTCAGCCGGTCTTAGCACAATCACGAAGAGAATCTTTCATGCATTTGTTCGCCTCTTCGATGATATTTCCTTCCATAGCGACCTCTCTCAAGTAGCTGCTAGTCCAGCGAAGAATGAATGAAGTTGCACTCCAGTTCGAATAAACTCATTGGAATCCATCTACTCAAGAACGATGTGTAGCTGTATTGAGTAACAGACACATTTTCGTTAAACCAAGATATATGGATGTGCTGTTCAATAGACACTGAAAGGAAATCACTAGAAACTGAGTAATCGTCAAGAACAAAATAAATAAATAAATAAATAAATAAATAAGTAAATAAATAAATAAATAAATAAATAAATAAATAAATTTTGTAGCAGAATCTTTGTCGGAAAGACTTTGATAGCGAAAACTAGCGCATACATGGGAACATTTTTATTTGCAAACGTTTTGGCTAACTCTGCAGCCATCCACAGTGATTACATATCTATATCTAAAAATAAACAACAGTAAAAAGAAAAAGTAGTTCAAAGAAGCTCGTTTACAATTACTAAACAGAAACGCAAACTTAAACAAAAAGGCGAAGGCGAAACTTTTTGTTTAGTTTTGCGTTTCTGTTTAATAATTGTAAACGTATGTATGCGCTAGTTTTCGCTATCAAAATAAATAAATAAATAAATGGATAAATAAATAAATAGATAAATAAATAAACAAATAAAAAAATAAATAAACAAATAAAAAAAAAGCAAAATAAACCATGGCACAACCAGGGTCTCTCCAACCCCTATACCAAGGAGGGGGAGGCAGCGCGCTATACGCACCCCTTGTCTAACTATCGCAAGAATCGCTCCTCGGATGGGTAATACGTCGCTCGTTCAACGTGAAAGAAATGTTCCATTTGTGTCGAGCACTTGCACGTGAACGGTTGACTGTAAGGTGGAGTACAAAATGCTTCTGCTTGCCTTGTGGTCAAGAAGAAGATAGATTTACGACAAGAAGCCTTTAAAATATGCTTTAGGTTAGGGAAATATGGCATCATTTATGCGAAGCATCGTGCAGTTTCCCAGATAAAAGGAACAAAACTAAGTGGCTTCTCTCGGAACTTTATTAGTGTTAAGCAAAGTCACAAGGAAAAGGAGCTCCACTACTTAAGGGAAAATGTGATTTGCAACTGGCGAATACCACTAGACCATCTGTGATTCTGACTGGTTAAAGTTAAGCCAGATGCATGCAGCTGATTCATGTTTGTCCCTTTTTTTCCCCTCTTGACTTTGGAACCGAAACTTCCGTTGCAAAAACGTCACAAGTAAAGTTTTTTGTCCTCGTCATGCGCTGTTAATTTGAATAGCCACAGGTTGCGAACATAAGTGCTTGTGCGGTTAGCCGAAAAAAAAATCGAGTTCTAATCGGACGAGCCAACACGGTGCCCATTCGCCGCGAGATGCTAGTCGCGCTTGGTGTGGACCATTAGAAAGCCTGTGCTCTGATTTTGCTTAGTGGGTGTGACCACTGGTCTATATAATATAATGTTATATTGTAGGTCAGTGGGTGTGATCCCCACGGGCGATTGGAAAATGTTCTATTTTCTGCTTAGCTGGCCGCTTCACAATTTATAAAAGCGGACAACCCTACTCAAGTACGAGAAGTACGTGACGGAATCAAAAATTATCTTTCAAACTCATTTGCGGCGGAAGTTTGTCAAAGAACAGATAAACAAGATTCAGCCAAACCGGCAGGCGAAATGTTAGATGTTTTGCATGGCAATCCCAGCCCGGGGCGTGATGCCAGGTTGAATCACCCCGGGGAGAAACACACCGTGGTGACTTGTGGCAGTCCTTCGAGCGTTACATGAGCAAGCCCTGGGTGAGATCTCGCCCCGGGCTGGGATTTTGCCCTGGGGAGAGGATAAGATCTTCGTCCAGGCAAACGCAGTCAGATTTCCAGCCCGGGGTGAAAAAATGTACGGCAATTTATAGGCACGCGCATGTGCAGTCGTATTTTTAGTATCAAATCGTAAACAGTTCGCATCGGCTATGATTATAGATTTGCATCGAGCATCATATTCTGTAAAATTGACTGCTGATTGGGCTGCTGACACGATTTCCTTTCTCACTCGGCTTACGCACTACCTCCTGCGACGTCTGGCACAAACTGGTAACCTCGCAGCGCTGTTTCTCTCGCATGGGCTTTTCAAAGCTGTGAGTCAGACGCAACTCATCAAAATGATGATAAAACAAGTCACATCTCAGTTGCACAGTAAGAATGGAAATTCCAAAAAGAAATGTTTAGGTAGCAATCCATGCGAAGACCGCTTCAAACTGCAACATAATTGTTGATTGACAAAAGCTCGCTTGCATGCTAATTTTTTGACAGGGCTGAGGAAAAACTCTCTCTTCTTCCCTCCCTCCCTCCCTCCCTACCTCCCTCTCTCTCTCTCTCTCTCTCTCTCTCTCTCTCTCTCTCGTTTTCTCTCTCTCTCTCTGACCCGGACAGTGGGATTAATTCCTACATCTGGTTCTCTGACGAGTTTTCAGCTCCAACGTCAGCACAAGTGAATTAAACTTCTCCCATTTCGCTACTTTGTTCAATTCAACAATTCCTCTATATGACAATACGATTATGCGTAATAAGATGCTGACTATTGAATTTGTGGCACGCTTTGCTCGGTAATATTCAACAACAACTAAAATGTGGAAAATAGACCTTCTAATTCTTTCTCCAATAAATTGGTAAGATTTAAGATTTAATATTCAAGAACCTATTTCCCCCATCAAAATGAAACATAAATAAGTTGACATAGATGTTATATAGACGCGAAGGAGGGCTCTTCATAGCAATGCTATCTGGAGTTGAAGACCCTCGCCTCTGTATGGATACCAATTCTTAAATAACAATGGAAATAAAGAAGAAGTAAGCACAACTTAAGCAAACTAACAATAGAAAATAAATAAGCACGATCAATATAATCCTCAATTAAATAAATGTGGAAGTCATGCAATGCAATGCATTGTGGGTCCAGCAGGTCCAAGATGCCTTGACGAATTTAACATGTGATTGTATTTGGAAGCAATTATTAGCAGTAGAAGAGAAAAAAAAAAGTAGTTGGCTAAGAGAAGAGCACAAATCTGTCATTGAAATAGTGATCCGCTTAAATAAATATTAATTTTCATATCAAAAACTTCGTTCAGCTTTTTCGGCCCGACATATCGAAGAGACCGAATTTCGTCGTGCGTATCATTGGGAATTTCCACTTGCCAGTTTAAAAAATGGTCAAAGGCCGCGAAAAGATTCAGTGCGAGATATTTACAAAAATCGAAGGGACTTCAGAATCAAGCAATGAGCAAACTAGATTTGCAATTTCGAATTTTGAGCAAGGATTCCAAGTAATAACTTCTACCGCTATGTCCCCGTCTTAAAAATATTTAAATCCTTAAGCAGCCTGAAGTTATTTTTCCGATTTTTTTTTTCCGAAGTTATTTTTTAGATTTTCTCACTGTTGTATTTTCTCATGTATTTATTTAAAGCGATAGAACATAGCCATGAGCTCTATCGCCTTCAGTAGACACGAGGCTTAAGAGTGTTCGCAGGAACGAGTTTTCGCATTTTCGCAAGGACACCAACTGCTTTTTTTTAAGTTTTTAGCAAGTTCTGGAATCGATCAACACGCCAACACGACAAGGTAATTTGCGCGGTTTGATAAAAAGATTCGCTTTCCTCCGAAATTCTCTCTGAGCCTAATTTCCGTTGTTTTAGTACGCGGCTTAAAAGAAACGAGTTTTTTTTTTTTTTTTTTTTTTAGTTTTTGCGTTTATTGATAAGCGATTGGCGCAAAGGCAGTCAAAGAGGTTTGGAAGCTCTCGGGACAGGGATTTACGCAAAGCTTTTAGTAACAAATGACTCAGTAAGATATTCGTATCATCTGCGAGCGTCAGAGACTGAAAGGCAGTGCCTGAAGTCATTTATGTGTATTAAAAACAACAATGATCCTAGGACAGAGCCTTGTGGTACGCCATATGTGATATCTCGAGTACCTGAATTTTTATCATCAATCGTCACCAATTGTTTACGATTTGCGAGAAAAGAACCCCAGCAATCGTTTACTGTAGCTCCTATGTCATAATTTTCAAACTTTTTAAGAACGACGTGGTAAAAATTGCAAGGTCGCTTACAGGCAATACGGCTTTAAAGAACATGCATACATCATAATTTTTTTTGTAGTAATTAAGAAGTCTGTGCTTAATTAACGCTGAGGTGCGATGTTATTTGACTTAAACAACCGATCGCCAGACATTTCACGGCTACCAATGAAAATGTTAACAAAAACATTTTCAGAAGTCAGCACGTACGAACCACAACAATGCCATGCGCCAGCACCATAGCGGATTATCCAGGTCGAAAGATCCGCTGCTCAAGATAGTCTTCGCTGATTCTGGTTGCTTTTCCGGCAATATACTTAACGCACAATACGATATATGAAAGTGTCCTCCTGCAATGAAAACGGCTTCTACGTGACTTCTTTCTATGAAAAGTCTTCTGTCTACGAGCAATTCTAGCCCGCAAACATCTGCAATCTTTAAAACTGCACAGGGGATTGCTCTCAGTGCACACTGTTACTGGTACACAAGAATGCCTACATTGGGCAGAAATGGCGCTATTATTTCTATTCATAGATACACACAGAGACATATACAAACACAAGCGCCGAATAAGTAACGTTTTTACCAATCGCCACTTTGAGTCAACGCTTTATTAAAATCATTAAATATACTCATACCCCAATTTACAGATGTGTGCCGGCAGCCAGCTTTGAGACGCAGAAAGAAAATATAAGATAAAGCTACTAATTCAATGTTCGACTGCTACAACAGTGAAAACGCTTTGAAAAAAAGGGAAGTGTAATCAACCCGGCTACACGGCGATATGCAAGAGTGCAGTCCAATATGAAATCGCCCGTCTATTCGGCCTCGACATCAGCGATGTCTTTCAGGAATAGAGTAGGATCCTTAACCGCCTTAATACTGTTGATGGTGACTTTCTCCGAACACATAGGGCATTTGGATTCGTCATCCTCCAGTAAACTAATGGAAAGACAAATTAACGCTAAAAACAAATGCCCATAATTTTCTAAGACCTTAAGTTCTTCTGCCAGAATTTAAAACAACGCAGACAACACAAACGCATACTATTGATATGTACGGAAATATGAATATAAATATATAAATACATAAGTATGTGTCTGTACAAATTAGGCGAAACCTTCATACGCACACATACATACATACATACATACATACATACATACATACATACATACATACATACATACATACATACATACATA
>QQSS02026667.1:0-63910 GCA_003687565.2 Craspedacusta sowerbii | reverse complement strand
CAGCACCAACCCCAACCCCAACCCCAACCCCAACCCCAACCCCAGCCCCGGCTAAAGCCAGCCATTATAAGGGAAACAAGGCTGGCAACAATCAATAGACCTCAGTCGATAAGGGTACATATATCAATCATGTTTTTAATCAACAATGGAAAAGTAAGTAGGATGCAAGCTTGTTTAAGCTTGATGCTTAAGAAGAGAAGGGTTACAGGAAAATGGATTGAAACTAGGGAGGCACCAAAAATCAATAAGTTTTTACATTGATCAGCTGAAATTTATTTATATTTGTTGAGCCTTAATCAATTAATTTCAATGCTAAGTGATATCTTTTAAAAGACTTTAACCGCTCTCGTAATCACTCTCCCCGAGTCTAACTCCTCTCTCAATCCATTCCTTTCCTTCCTTAGAAAATATTTCAGTCCCAATACCAATCTAATCCTCAGCACGTCTGAGTAGTTTCAGCTGCTTCCTCTTGAACGCTTAATAAAAGAATTCACGAACCATTGTGCTAGGTGCCATCCTTACCAGATTGGAAAAAAAAAATAACAAATTCGTTCAAAATTGGAAAACTCAATAAATGAATATTATGATAAACTTGATAAGCCACCTAACTCACTTTTTTGGATTGTACTCTATTTTCAGCCTGAGTGAGGCTCATTGGGATTAATTGAGCTAAACCATGCCGGGCAGAAACTCCTTCGACTGCAAGATCAAGGGCTTTTAGCTGATCCAAAATAAATTAATTTTAAATAAATGGACTCTTTATTAAAACCAACTTTTGAAGGAAGTTGTTTCGGAATAAAAATAGCCACTGAATTGGAAAAAGATCAGTCTTAAGCTATTCGAATTCAATTAGAATAAAGACAAGGTCTACCGCTCCTCCAGGCAGTGCAAAGAAAATTATTTCAATAATCTTGACTAGAATCTTGTCAAGGGATACTGGGATCGCTAGGAAGACGATATAATTCTTGCCTACTACAACTAGCACGGCAGAACTGATAAATAATTGACTTTGAAGTTGAAAAATAGGTGCCAAGTAGACATAAAAAATCGTCTGCGCTCTTTATTGAGGAGACGGGAAAGACGTTACGAATACGAGTCTTTAGGAAATTCCCTGACAGGTTATTTACCAGTTTTATTAATCCAATGCCCTAAGAGTGCTAATATTGAATGAAACGATTTAAATTAATTATAAAGAACAACACTAAGGCCCTTTTTAAAACGGTTCGTCGAACATGACCAGCGTTCAGTGGATTTCCAGGGAATTCAAAGTCTTAGTTAAGGCTGCCTCTGCACCTTGAGATTCATTAAACAGGGGATGTTTAACCCAAGGGAAGGAGGAGAACAAGATGAGCAGTTCTTATGAAGGAATCAATCAAAATAACAGATTAACGCTTTTTATTTTATTAGCCACTTGGCCCTTATTACTCAAAACCACTCGATTTCTGTTATTCCAGCAGTTTGGCTTCAACTTATAATCGTTTTAATTCAAACTTTCAATAATGCAGCCTATAATTTAAAATCCTGAAGAGGAGGACCGTCATAGCGAACTTCATAGCGTTTCTCCTGCTTTTCAAAATGACCCTAATAAAAAGATAAAAAAACTTCAGCCAATCATTCAGTTCAAAATCAATCTGATTTCGAGCTTGCTTCGGGAGCTCAATTTCAAGGAGCTGGTGGCAGACCAGAAGGCGAAAGAAATAACGCTAGGCGACCTATAGAAGTTGATAAAGTTTAAAAAAGAGTGAAAATTGAATGTTACAATTATCGAATGCTGAAAAGGCTGGTGGCACTAACCTTCCACCCTAAGCGGACTGCCGAAATCATTCAATGCTAGCGATTGCTTGCAGTCAACCACATTCGGCTTAATTCCGAAATCAGCCTCTCCTAGCCTCTTAAGGTTTTTAATGAGAACCTTATCCATATATTTACAGATACCAAACAAGCCAGTCTAGACAAGGCCTAAGAGAGTGAGAAGGACTTGATTCAGATCGGGGAATAGTAATTTGTAGTCATGACTGACTACGCACAAATGCTTTATCGACAGTTCGTGTAATAGAAATTTAAGAAAGTCACTTACAACAAAAAGGAGAAGACTGTCTTTCTGGACATCGGTCTGAAAATAATGGAGCACGATATCAAAAACAAAGTAAAAAGAATAAATGCACTGGCGGATAAAGGATATGCAAATTTTCAGCTCCAAGGATAATGCCACATCAATAAATAGACTCAGCTTTCAAACATAGTCCATTCAGTACTGACATTATAAGGTAATTAGTCTACTAGATCGATAAAGATTCTCAGTAAAGCCGGTATAATTCTAGGACATAAGCACAAAGTAGAAGCCCAATTTCAAAATGGTGAGGGCGAATTTTAAGAACCTGATCTTCAAACGTAGGACCTTCACCGACGAAGTTATCAGCAAGTATATCAGGATCTACGAGATGAAGCAGCGTCTTAATTAAACAGACCACCAGGAATAGATAACAGTGGATTGAATCATTTAAGACCCATGCTATCCTTTTTGATCTGCATCTTGAGATTGTTGGTCTGGACAATATCGCTTTATTAGTCCTTCCAAGGAGATCGTAGTGATTCTGCCTCCTTTACTTTCTCCTAGACCTAGTTGAAATAATCATAGGACTATAAATCGTGGAATTTCTTTTAGAACTTTTAGATTTTCCTAGCTAGCTGGTGGCGGTGTTACGTAAGCATCTTCGTGTTGTAAACCAGTTTGTATTCCTTATTGTAAAGATAGTGGTATTTCTTTACTTTCTGAGGAGAGTTGGCCTCAGCCATTACTTATGACTAACTGAGCGGAGGGTTAATCTTCTTGAACTTGGCCTAGTGCAGAGGGCTGATTCTGAATGCATCAAATTCGAAGTCAGCCTCCAAGATATTCTTAAAATTGTAGCGCAAGAAGTGTTTGTAGTTGTTCAGTAGGTACTCTGCCATCTTATAGACCTGAGGGCTGTACAAATCGACTTTTTAATGGAAAATAAATGTCCAGACGAGGGAGTCAAGCCCAAGATTGGGCTCTGCACAAGTAGCCTCGTCGTGGGAGAAGTGAATATGGAGGATTTGAAAAAGGTTCATCTTTATTTTGTTGACCATTCCTGTGAATTAATTCTTCTTTCGAATGCTGAGCATGCCTATTTTCTATTTAGTGTACAGTTAAAGCTTTTAAAGTAGAAGATTTTGAAAGAATTTGGACTTGGGGTTTTTTGTTAAACCGATCTGGTTGTAAACAATCCAAATGTGCATATGCAGGACTGCCAGCTCGATGAAGAAGTCTGGAGGGACATTTATCTGGTTTACGAACTCATCCGACCTGCACCAGTGTCCGACCCTGTTGAAGATAATTGAGGAGGCCCAAGTGATGGACTGCTTGGATTCGTTGTTATAATTTCTTTTGTCAATGTATTAAAAATACAACCTCTTGAATAATCCCTTTTAGTCCAGCTTAAGGCAAAGGCAGTTGTGTTCTGCCATTGTTTGGAAATCCAATTTCTTGAAGAGGATCTTGAAATCATCGAAGAGTCTTGGATCCCGGGGAATTACTCTTCTGTCCTCCAAGTAGAGCTGGTCGAGGCGGGTCCACTTGCAGGCAATGAATTTGTTGTTGTGCTGCATGAAATTGATGTATTTTCTTTGCTTCTCATTGAGATAGTACTTTACCACAGTCGATTAAAAGGGTGACAACTACTACCCAAAAACACATATTCGATATAATCGCTGGCATTAAGATTTAAGTCGTTAGTAATTTTCCTTGTCCTAAAATCGAGGTACAGCTCCGCAGAATAACATCTTTTTGGACAGCTCTTGCAGCACGGCCTGCATGTCCCTCTAAACGAACACGCTTATCATGTACTAAGGAGTTATCTTAAGCTTTTTTAGCATCTACTATAGAAGATTCTGGGGGAGGAAGCTCTTAAATTAGCTAATGGATTGAATCTCGTAATGCTTTTAGAGGCCCTTGATAGGTGCCAGGATCCTAATTTTGGGCCAGACTTCATGACTTTTAATGAATCTTTTGCGAAGATAGGCTCTGGTGAGATTGCCGTAATGCTCTGTCCTAGAATCAACCTACTGCAGTTTATTCTAATAAATCTGAATTGCTTTCGGAGGCTAGGTAAGGTGAGTCTGATATCCTCGACAAATCTTTAAAAGGCTTTTCATAAATTTGATTGATAGCACTAAGTATGATCATTTCATCTCTTTTTATTCTGCTTCGGAGCTGCTTTATTCTTGGCCTTTTCATCTGCCTTTTTCTTTTTGTCGTCTTATTTCTTGGCTGCTTTATCCTTTCCAGCGTTGGCTTTTCGTTCGGCCCTCCTCCTCTCGAGTTCCTTCTTTTTGCGCTCCTGAATCTCCCTGATGGCCTGCTCGGCCAGGGCCTTCTTTTCATTGTCCTTGAGATTCTTAGTTTTTTTAATTTCATCGAGTGATATACCTTAAATTGCCCTCTCCTACCTCACAACTCTTCTTCTCTTCTTATTCTTGAGGTCCGTTGCCTTGGTTTTCCTATTCAATCTCCTCCAGGCAGTAGTCCATGTGATGCGCTGAGCCTTGACTTTGTTTAGTCCGAGGACCAAGGCCTTTCTGGTTCCGAAGAAGAAAGTGCGACCGTCCTTAGCCAAAAACCTGATCCCTTTTCCAGGGTAAGCCTTCCATTAGGAGAAGCTGCAAAGCTAAGTCTTGACCATTTCAACAATTAAATATAGATGAAGGGCCTTGACTGTAAATCATAACAATTAGTCCATTAGTTATCCGATCGTACAGTCCTTGTTTTATACGAGGCTGTTCAACTAGAGCATATCCTTTTTCTTGCACACCTCCAGCTGCATCACTATTTCCTCCTACTTTACTAACTCATTGAGCTTGAGCTTGCTCTTCTTGACCGGCTAGAGCTTGGCGGCGGTAGACTTTCTAACGGGAAACTGGTCCTTGTAAATGTTGAGTCCCAAGTCGCTATTCCAGTGGATATAATTTTACTAATATTGGTCCTTGATCCAGTCTTGAACTAAAGGGCTTTTGCATTCATAATTTTCTACTAGAAAAGCAGGAGATCTTCGCTGGAAAACAGAGAATCCTCCGTTCTAACTCTGGTATCCCTTCTATAAAAATTGAGCCACTTTCGCCTCAACTGTTGAATGGATGTTTAGCAGTTACTCACGAAGCTGTCTGTATTGTGAAGCATTTAAATCTTTTATCAGCGAGTCTAACCTCGACTTCCAATTGTTCAAACTAGGCGGTTTGGCAATCTTGAAGACATCGTTTATATGGTTAAGAGTCATAGAATACAACTCAAGTGGATGCGAAAGCAAGGTGAGTTGGAGTTTGAAGGTGATGATGATGAGCTGCATGAGTCTGAAGAAGGATTTCTAATTGATCTTCATGATAGGGTTGTTTTCATTAAGGTGCTAGAAAAAGAGCTTGTTTATTTATGGGATAGGCAAGGGAGTGCTGGGCTTTCCGAAGAGGTTTAGGACCTTTTCGTTGAAGAAGAGCTCAGAAAGAGATTGCAGGATCTTGAAACTTTTTTAGGAGGGCTGGTTTTGGGATATAAGTCTTTGGTCGATGATGTATATAGCCTCGCAGGAGAGGGACAGGTAGTTGACGAAGTTGGCGAAGAGGCTGCCGTGCAAACCTGTTTTCTAAATCATGATAAGATGTGGGAATGACTGAAAAGGCAGTGATTAAATAGTCCTTTGATTAGAATGTCCTAGTAATAGAAAAAAGAATTTTTGTCCTTGGTCAATCTAACTTCCTCGTGGATCGCATCACTTCACGCAATGGCACACAAGTTTGTTTACCTCGACGAACTCTACCATCTTGTAACTATCAAAAAGTCACTCCAGTAGGTGCTCACTGCCGATAAATCTAAGACTCCGACTGAAATGCTGCAAAACCTGAGGGAGAAGAACAGACTGATCCACGACCGAGAGAGCACGGTGATCTAAGACTTCCAGCGCATGTGCTTCTCGTTCCTGTAGTTCTGGAAGAGCCTAAGATAATTAAAAGTATAGACGTTTAAAAGATAGGTCACTTAGTCTTAGATTAGATAAAGAGTGCTTCTTGGAAATAAAGTCAAGCTGGCTTCCCAGACTTAAATCAAAAACCTGCTCATAAGGAACAAGGTACCCAAGTTTAATGGCTTCTTCTTCCTCCGCCACAAGGATTAGCATTCAGTTCCACCCGGATTTTGTCACGTCTTCGGCCGCCAAGACAGTAATTAGATTTTGATGATCGTGAGCGATGATCCGATGGGACTTGCAATCAGTTACATCTTCCTTTCAAGAGAGAAATGCAGAAAGTGGCTGCTGGATCTAATAAACAACAGCTTCTGGATAAACCGGCAACTCTTGCAGGAACTGATCGACGGACTGCAAGGGATCCTTTCTGAGCAAATCTTCTCGTTCCTCTAGAAAATTATAGAGGAGAGATATTAGTGCTTCATCGATCTGTACTAGCTCCCTTTTTACAGGGCTTAAAATTTGCCATACCGGAAGCGCATCGATCGCAAAGTCAAGCGCGACTGCTCTCATCTCTTGGTCTTCTGGGAAACCGGCTCTGGGAATATCATCCTCAAACTCCCTCCTGGATGCTTGCTCTCAAGTAAAATGTCAACTAAAATCATCCTTATCTGGAATCTTATTCTAAGGGAATTCGAGACGATGCTGCAGAAGGACCTTTTCTTTAATAGCGTGTTTATTGAATCGAATTACTTGGCTTTTACTTGCCTAACCAAGACTTAGCTGGAGGCTTATGATATTTTCCAAGATATGGAGTCTGAATCATTTCACGAGATCACCAAGAAAGTACAATAATTTTTTGACGAAACTTGTCCTGTGCGAGGACATAGCTAATACTTGCCCAAGAATGATTAGGACATCTTTGCCTTTAAGTTTTTCAACGAGACCCTGATAATATCAGACTTCCTGTTGAGCTCGCAGTTCTTCTTCGTGCTGTTCTTTCCGGAGGCGGACATCAAGCTGTACCTGAAGGAGTCAAGCCTCCGGAGCGGTTAGATATAATCCCGATCAGTTGATAAAATCCTAGCTAAATAGAGGATCAATAATTGCGTTAACAATCTGCTAGAACTTTTAGAGATACCAAATAACAAATAAAACTTCCTGAAAATTCTTGATTTTTTCGAGAGGAACTCAATCAAAAGCAGAGTCCCTCGCGAGCGCAAAAATTTATTATTTAAATCGTAGAAGAACATTTCCCTTAACAAAAACTAGAAGATGAACGGGACATTCGTGTCTGCAGCCAACCTGGCCAATCTAGAAGAAGACTTCCACTCGAATTTCATCCTAAGGCTAGACGAGGCTAAATAATTCAACAATTGGTCGATTGATTTTTTCGCCATCGACGACTAAAAACTGATTAGGTTTTCTTGGGCTATCTTGCATCTTAATGGAAGTCTCGGCTATTTTAGTGTCAAACTAAAAATCCTTTATCGCTTCCTTTACGCCGTCATGCTCAAGTGCAACAAGCATCGCAATTCCTTCCACAATTTCAAGCACGCTGTCAGTGTCATGCACTCGCTTTACTGTTTGCTGCAGGAAGGCATCTTCGACGAAGACTTCGATTAGATAACAAAATTCAGCCTGCTAATTTCTGGATTATGCCACGATATGGGACACCCAGGCATATCCAACGCCTATATTGTTGAAAGCCAGCACAAACTATCAAGACGTTATAATTCTAGAAGCTACCTGGAGCAATATCACAGTGCTTGCCTATTTAAATTGCTTCTCCTTTAAGATTTCTGTATTGTTTAGAAAATGACTTATTCCGACTTCAAGGCTTTTCGCACCTGCGCAATTGGCTGCATCCTGGCGACCGATATGAGCAGGCACTTCTAAGTCCTTGAGAAATTTCAAGCCGCGAAAGAAGAAAAGCAAGGAAGAATTATTTTTCCGAAAAAGAGCCAAAGCAGCTAGCATCTGAGGATAGCCTAAATGGTTATCCATACATGCGATATTGGAGGTTCCAGCAAAAGATTTGAGTTGGCTGAGGAGTGGTCCATGCGCATCAATAAATAGTTAGAGAACTAACGCAAACTGAGAGGAGAGCCGACCGAGCTAAGTCGGTAAGAGCTGATAAGGCAGTAGTTGAACTTCATAGAAAATATCGTGAGCCCGACCTTCTTCAAGCTGAATAAGTACTACTTCAGCGGACTGACAGCGGAGGCGGTGAAAGCGATCTAATATAACATCAATAAATGGGCCGAGAAGCTAAAGGACACAGAAAAAGTTTGATCATTAATCCAGGAGTCTCTATTTCTGCGTTTTGTTGGTGTAGGTCGTCGATACTTCGATCTACATTTGTGCCAAATTAGGTCGATTCGGGGTGCTCGCTCGCCTCAACTCTATCGGCAAAATCGTCATGATATTGGAAGTAAGCACTACTAGCAGCGAGCTGAGACTCATAGCGAGACTGGAGACGTAGGGCTTGATCTCAATGTTGAAGTGGGCGAGGAAGCCAGCAGCGACGGGGAGCATGAAGAGGTTGTAGAGGAAGGCCTCGAAGAGGTTGAGCTTGATGATGAGTTTGGCGTTGCGCATGAGCTTAAAAAAGTTGTAGATCCTTTCAAGGTTCTCCGATAGGAGTATGATGTCTGAAGCGATTAGATTCAACTCGCTCTTCGCGTTTATGCTCACTCCGATTGAGCTCTCTTCCAGGCATGGGATGTCGTTCAGTCCGTCTCCGATCATCATCACTCCCTCTCCTTCCTCCTTCTTGCACTTGATCCAGTCTTTCTTGTCCGCAGATGTCATTGAGCCGTGTAGGTAGCGTTAGTTGATTCCAAGCATCTTGCCGACGGATTGAACGCTTTAAATAGAATCTCCGGAGAGGATATGAACCTGCTTATTCATGAGTTTGAGTGCCTAGACGACTTGAATAGCCTAGGGACGTATGTTGGAGTGAGTGTCAAGCCGGATCTCAAGCTTTATTGCCTTGTTGATTGCCATGTAGATCACTGTGAAGTTTTTGATCTACTAGGGCTTAAATTACACTCCTTTCTATTCAAGGAACAGCTTGTTTCCTATTAAAACTGACAGGCTCTTGCTCTTTGCCGTCCAGCTCACTACCCCTGACACCCCTCGCCGCTCTTGCCTTGGCTTCTATTATAATTTGAAAGAGTTGGAGAACCCTGACATCCCTGACTTCACGAGTGCCTCCTTGTATAGGACCTCAGCGAGAGGGTGTTTGAACTCCTTTTCCACCAATGAGACTATTTCCCAGAGCAACTGTGAAGGGAAGTCCTTTCCATAGACTTCGAAGGAATGAATTTCCTTAACTTTAGTGAAGAGGGTTCCGGTCTTATCGAAGCAAATGATATTGGTCTTGGCAGCCCGTTAGAACACCAAGTTCTTTCGGATTAGGATTCCTAGCTTTATCGCCATATTTAGTGAGATCGAAATAACGCTTGGAATGGCTAAGCCCAGTGCGCACGGACAGCTCACCACCAGCACGCTCACCATCCTCTCCAGGACTAAGCAAAGCTTACATTCAACTTGCTGACCTTTAATTGCGAAATAGATGAGCCAACCAGTAGCAGTCAGCAAACTGAATATGATGACAAAGAGGACAAAGTTATCCGCAAGCTTCTTGCACATGATTTCCACACTAGTTTGGTTAAGCTAGGTCTGATCCTGTCCGATGCTGATCTGATTGCCAAACTTCAAGAGCATGGAATCCTAAAAAACAGCCTAAACCTGCACTATTGCATTTTTTACCTATTTTATTTGCGAGCCTGACCTTATTCGATCACCCTTCCTGAATGATATCATGTCGTCGCAACCTGAGACAATCGAGTCGATGCCCACTGCCTCACCATGGAGGAGCACCAAGTCATGGACAACGCGGCAGGGCTCTAGACGAATAAGGTCGCCCTTTTCGAAGAGGAGAACGTCGTACTTCTTTTCGAATTAGGGTGCGAAATCCTTATTCTTGGGCTCGAAATAGACAGCTTAAAGGTCCTTGAAGAGCTCTGTTTATGGGAAAATGTCATTTGCCATCTTTACTATCTTGCTCTTCGCCTTATGTTAGAGATGCTTTCCCACAGCCACGATCCCCAGGATCAGCGAAGTCGACATTAGGCTGTCGACCACCCCCATTACCACCTAATGTCCCTGCTGACTATAGAAAATGGCCTGGAAAGTCTTGATAAGTGCGAGCAGGAGAGCACTGAGAGAGCCAAGGCTGATGAGGGTCTCCATACTAAAGACTCTAAAGTCGACATAACTGTGGTAAGCCTTGGAGTAAGTCTTGAGTCCGTAAATGTAGATAGTGTAGATAGTCATAACATAATTGGCTAGCACATATAAAGAGAATACGCTCAGCCTAGAGGCGCTTTAGGGGTAAACCATCACTGGCTAGAAAGCCTTCATGAGCGGCAAAATCATGTCGAATACTACGAAGAACCCGATGATCACCACTGCTCTCAAGACTGAGTTTTTTTACATTGATAATCGATTTTGAGCATTGATTTGCTCGATACGTTGGTTGAATACTTTGACTTCATTGTTGATCCTGACGATTGAGTCAAAAATTTCACGACCGGATGTCAAGGCTGTCTCATACTAAATCTACACCTTGCTCCACTATTATTTGATCTAAATAACTGTAAGCTTTAGAATCCCATTCAACTATGCGGAGTCAGGCACTCTTCCTTTTATAAGCAATGTTAGAGATCTCTTCTCCTCGCTGCTCTAGTTCGATAAACATTTCGGCTTGCCCACTGGCTTGAACCCCAGCATTGACATGCACCCCTGGATATCATCCAGTATTTCTTAGTCCAAGTCAGAAATGGTGACATAGAGCCTTTCGGAGAGGACATTGACATGAGACTTGAGGACTCTAGAGTCGAACTCGGCCTGAGCGAGGGCATGATTGATTTTGTTGGAGCAGACAGTGCAGACGACCCCCTGGAGCTGGAGCTAATATATTTTGCTCGTCGTCATATATATATATATAGGTTGACGTCAAGATTAATATATAATCACATATCTTATGTTTTGGGATCCATATCAGCACAACACCTTCCACGGCCACGCCACCTAGGAGCAGAACTCTATCGTCTACGACCAGTTCGAGCAACCCTCCGAGGCTGGCTTCTGGGATGATGCTCCGGAGTACATCCCCGAAAAGAAGGAGGAGACCATGGAGACTAAGGGGTTCTGGGACGACGGGTTCATAGACAACACATACAAAATCCAGCAGGAGGGTAAAGACGAGTTGGCTCTGATAGACAATCTTATCAGCGGCGGAAAACAAATTTATGTAAAGCCCTCCGTTTTCGACTAAGAGGTGATGGAGGCAGTCAAGAAGGGAGAACGATTTATCGACAAGACGTTCCCTGCCGATCCCAAATCCATGGGCAATGTGAAGGGAATCAGCCACCTGCCCATCGCCTGGATGAGGCTTTCCGACTGCTTCAAGGATATGGTGATCTACAACAACATAGAGCCTGCAGACATCGTGCAGCAGAGTCTGGGCGACTGTTATTTCCTGGCAGGAATTTCAGCCATCGCCTAGTATCCTGAGAGGATAAAGAATTTATTCGTCGAGCAAAAGTGCAATTAAAGCATGTATTTCAAAGTAAAGATCCTCTACAAAGGAATGTGGAGAGTAGTCAACCTCGACGAGCTTGTTCCCGCGCGCAAAGACATCCGCAAGCCCGTCTTCTGCTCCTCCAAATCCAATTAAATCTGGCCTATACTCCTCGAAAAGGCATGGGCCAAGCTCTATAAATCTTACGCTAGGACCTAAGGCGGTTATCTGTATTAGGCTCTAAGAAATCTTACAGGTGCGCCTGTTGTTGACTTCAATCTCAAAACCATCAAGCCCTAAGAATTCTTTGCCAAAGTTGCAGACTTTGACAATCGAAAATACGTCATGCTCGCCTCCTCAAACTCAGGCTCGGATACGACTGCTAATAAGATTAACATTTCCATGGGACATGCCTACACTCTCCTGGGAGTGTACGTTCTGAACGGAAACAAGCTTCTCAAGCTGCGAAACCCTTGGGGAAAGGGATAAGCCAAAGGATTGTTCAGCGACGATCATCCAATCTGGAATACTATCAGTGCTAGCTAGAAAGAGCGAGTAGGATACGTAAAGGCTTAGGACGGGATATTCTTCATTACTCTGGAGGACTTCTACAGCAGCTTCAGCTCAGTGACTGTCGCCATGGTCTAGGATAGTTATTCCTATATCACTTGCAGGCAAGACGGCAATTTCAAAAATGGCAGCTACTTCAAGGTCAAGATTGAGGAGAAGGGCTCATACAACTTCCAGTTCGAGCAGACTCCCTTCCGCAGTTTCTAGAACCCGTTCCAGTACAAGAACAACGATCTGACTCTGATCGTAGGGAAGATCGAGGGCGACTCGGTCAAGTACATGGAGGGCATATACCTCCGACATCAGTGGGTGTAGAAGACGTACTAGCTGGAGCCCGGACTTTACTTCGCCTATCTGAAGGACAATAATATCAACAAGATGGAGACCGACTCCAGAGTCACTCTTAGTATTTATGCTCAGTTCAGCTCCTGCAAAATTCAGCCTTCCAATAAAAAGGAGTGTGGACATCTTCTCAGGAAGTACATCGAACAGGGCGCTCTCAAGGTCGGAAGAAGGCAGCCTATTGGAGGAGGCCGATAGTTTATTCAGGCCATGCTTCCAGAAGGATATACAGTCTTCATGCTGGTCAACAAAGGTAGTAGTCCTTTGCGACTAAAGATCTAATCGGACCCACAGCCATGGTGGCACTTTAAGTATGAATTCAAGGGGCAGAACGACATCGTGGTGGAGGCGGGGGCCGGAATGACTGCGATGGCAGTTGCGAGACAGCGTGAGAGTGCGTACAGAGGAGTTAATATAAAGGGAATAAAATTAATCTGAAATAATTAATGATAAATAGTTTGGAGAGCCCAGATTGGATAGAAATCCTTGAAGACAAGGACTAGTTAGCATTGGACCGCTTGAAAAGTGTCTTTCTTGAATTTATGGCCAAGGAGACTAATGTAACTAACCAGTTCTTTCCATAAGATCAAGCCACCATGTAATAATAAAACATCCATTATACTAGACTTCCTTAAATCTATAAACAATTCGAGATTAAGCTCGTCCACAAGCCCTCCCCTTTGCGTGTCCGGCAGGGCGATCTCAACAATTGCTACCTCATCTCCTCCATCGCTACTCTAGCCCTCCGACCCAAACTTATCAACCAAATCATCAAGTTCAACTAGAGCTCCAAGATGTACGAAGTCAGGCTCTTTTACTAGGGCAGGTTTTGCAAAGTTCTTGTTAACGACTTTATTCCTTGCAAATAGATAGGACAATTTAAGGTTCCCGTGTTCTGCGAAAGCCTGGCTGAGGGTAAGGTGGTGGATAAGTGGCCTTTCTTGCTGGAGAAGGGGTTCGCAGAGCTGTACAAGTCGTACTATCGACTGGGTGATGGATTATGCTCATAGGCTCTGCGTATGTTAACCGGAGCCCCTATTTAGATCCTTAGCACGAAACAAAAAGATATATACGAATAAATAAATAAACGAATTCAAAGTGGCTACTTGGTTACAGCTAGCTCCAAAGACTCCCAAAGCTCAATCAATATCCACACCTCCCACGCCTATGCCGTCATCTGGACCACCTAATTGAAAGGATAGAAGCTCATCCGCCTTTACAACCCCTGGGGCTCCTCAGAGGGGAAGGGCAAATTTTCGGACAGCAAGAGGCTCTGGGAAGATGCGACTCTAATTTAGAAGATGGCAGCTAAATATACTAATTGCGAGGACGGTGCTTTTTATGTGACATAGCAGTAGCTTGGATAGAATTTCAACACTATCGCAGTGGCATTGGTCGACTAGAGCTTGAATTACTCCTCCTACACTCAGAAGGACAAGTAGACTAAAGGAGTAATCTTTAAGTTCAAGGTCGAAAGTCATCAATAAAAACAAAAATATTTCTTAACTCTGGATCAAACTCCTCTGAGAGCTTTTGCATTCAAACAAACTAAACCTCAACTGAACACTCTCACTTTAGTTCTTTTCCAAAAAGATACCTAAAACAAACTGCGCCTCCTCTCGATCAAGGAGGACAAAAATGCTTTCATACAGCTTTAGGTTCAGCTAGATGCAGGCACCTATTACATCTTTGCCCTCAACAACAATGCCAACCGCATCATGACCACCAATTAGGTCACCCTCGGAGTCTATTCCAAAAATAAACTCTCAATGCGAGGGGTCTTTTACTAAAAAATATTCAGCGAGTTGTTAGGCTTATTGCTGAACTAATTAATCCGAAAAAAGAGCAGAAACAAAGAAGAGTCCAAGAAGATAAATTAACATCAGTTCATATACTCTTTCTTTGATAGGTATCGAGTGACAGTCGTTAGAAGCGAAAGCACTCCGCTGGAAGCCAACCCCCAATTGCGCCGCATCCACAGTCATTAGTAGATTAAAAAATATTAACTATTTTGAATACATATCACTGCACATAATCTGAAAATCCCGGAATCAAATTTGAATGTAGTAGGCGGTTTAGGATGACCATTTCAGGAAGGTGCGTAGGCGGGCGCGCTCTGACGTCGAGAACAGGAACTACATCTGCTCTTGCGGCAAGTCTTATCTTAGCTATCCCGCCCTTTACACTCACATCAAGCAGAAGCATGACGGCAAGGCGCCTGGCAGCATCCAGCTGCCCCGCAATGACAAGAGCAAGCAGAAGAAGTTTGTGGAGAAGGACGACTAGCAATAGGAGAATAGTTTCAAAATAATAGACTAGCTTTAACAATTTTTCAAGGAAAATTGCAATCCGCCTCAAGAGAATCAATGCTCCATGGAGTGGCTGTTCAAGCCCTACCCTCCCGAGCACCACTCCCAACGAGTCCTCACCAGGCTTTAGGAGGTCCTCACAAATCAAGTGACACCCGATAAACTTTCTAATCAAGGGACTTACCCCACTAAAGTCAACACAATCATAGCGAAATTCATCAGTTCAGTACTGTATCGATGGAACCCATATTTTGTTAAGGATGTGCTGTTCGTTCTGATGGCTTGGAGGAAGACTCTCAACTAAAGCTACAACAAATTTAACCCCTCTCTCAGGCTAAAGATCTAGTATTGTGAGGAGCAAAGTGGAGAAGAAATGTTGGAAGTAGTTAACGACCTGGTTTTGCACGTGCTTCAAAAGTAGAGTTAGTCCTGCAATTTGTAAAAGAGCAGCATGTTCCGAGGCGTGAAACGATAATTCTTATTTTCGAAGTCAGTGCTGATAATATCGAAGTGGCTCTTCAACGAGCGACTTACTAATTCTAAACTGCGAGTAAACAACGAGTAGTTGGGTTAGGAGTGATGATTGGTTGATTTAATAATGAAGCAAGAAAAGCAGAAAGTATTTTAATAGCTAGTGGAGTCGTTCTAAAGTATAGCATTGCCGAGCTAGCTCTCCTGTTCCTTCTATGAATTCAACTAAGAGGACCCTCACTTCAGCTCATTTGAGAAGATAACTGATCTCTATCATTAAATCACCAAAAAAAAGGCTCACAAGCACCAGAACAGGGTTTGGATCGAAAACTAGCTCAAATTATTCTTTTGGACCCTTTTGAAATTCAGCGAAAAATCACAAAAACCTGTAACTGAATTCTCCTAAGAAGATTGGAGCCTTGTCAGCCTTATCTTCGAGAAAGACCCCATGGTGTGTAAATACTATTCCCTCATGGCCGATAAACATTTCCGCACCTAGAGCTTTATCAGGGAATAGGATTTGTTACTATTTCAAATAAAGAATTAGTAGCCCAAGGCAAAATGGGGCACAATCGCCAGAATAATTTTTTAAAGGTCCAACGGTAAATTCATCAAAAAGCCAAAACAGTACAGGGAGCGCTGGAATAACTATTTAGATCCTTCGGTTTGCAGAGATAAATGGACCCGGGAGGAATAAATCTACCTGCTTAAACTGGTGAAGTAACATGGCCGGAAATGGTCTCTAATCGGCAGAAGGCTCAAGAATCGCACCTAAAATTCTGTCAAAAATCACTTTAACTCCTTATTCGCCAAGCATGCCCTTTCCAAACGTTCTAAAAGGAAACTCTCTTCTTATTCCGACTAGGAACTCTCTGTCCTGCTCGACCAAATCATCACCTTGATCGACCAGGCTCCGGTTGAATCCCCTAGCGAATCCTCGAAGAATTCAATGCTCACCTTCGCCTCTAATAAATTAGAAATTCCCCGAAATCCGCCGAAAGCACTCCCAACTCTGGAAGTATGCAACTAATAGTAATAATTTCGGAAAGATGTGATAAGTCCAACACCGTTTTCCCCATACTCCCCGCTATTGATGGGCAGTTTTGGGAGCCTGTCGATGAGTCATTTCATAAGTCCAACTCCGATGACCCAGGTCTACGAGGTCTGGGATTTTCTTAAGCAGCCTCCTTGCGAATTTACTCAAGACTCTAAAAAGATATGAATCATTTTATTCAAACTGCCTCATATTGAATTGGCTGGCGCAGATCTGCAATCCGTTTTTTGTAGAGAATCCGATAGCCACAGTGTGTGCACTTCACCGGGTCGCTCGGACCCAGTCTCGTGTCCTTCCCGCACTTCCCGCAAACGTAGTTTACATTTATCTGCTATATTTTGAGATCCATAGACTTGTTCAATTAAAGTTCAATTAATTAAATCACAGCTGCAAGAACATGAAGTTTTTAAGGGCCAGGATCCGCCGTTCAACAACTAACTGGTTTTAATTAAATTCCACTTTGCTCTTCCGCTCTGCCTTTCCCTTTGAATCGCGGACTGTTGAGAGCTTTCTCCTGACGATCTTCGCCGACTCAGGACGACAGGCCTTGAGATTGATGATGCAGGTATTTTCTTTGTTAGGCTTGTCTTTATCACGGCTGGTTGGCCTCATATTTTAAACTCTTTTGGTTAGGAAATTTTTATTGTTCTGAGAGAGAGATTGTTTGTAGATAGGCTTTTTGAATTGCTACTTGACAGCCCTGATTTGATCTGCGAGGACTTTTATTTCATGATTGTCCAGATCTTATTCCTCGTTCTAGCTATCAGACCCTCGTTCCTACACATCTTCCGCCTCTACTTTTAGATCATTGAGGCTTAAATACTCTTTGAACTTACTCGGGATTGACCTTTTCCTGCTCCTCTTCTGGCCGATTCTAGTTAGCTAGTAGGTTTTCTACATAGCTGTCAGTTTGCAGAGGGCCTGCAAGACGGATTGACCCATAGCGTGCCATGTGGCTTAATTAGGTTCTGAAAGGGAGTCCTTGGTAAGGAGGCCGACAGAGGCCTAGAAGGTGAAGGTCATGGGTATCTTCAGTTCTTTGAGGATGACCGCTCGAGCTGTCGATTGCTTATATTTAGCGATAGAATAGATAGAGAATTAGGGCTTAAAGAATTAGTATGACTCGCAGAGCAGTTTGGTGAACACTCTGGCCTTGACGTAGCCCTATTCGTAGATCGCGTGCTCGGGGCCGTAGCTAAACAGTCCCTCCTTCGTAGAGTGTCCGTGGAAGTCCCAGAAAGTTGTGAAGCTCTTCCCGTATTTCTGCTTTAGATCGATTGCGAATTTAAGGAGCAGGCTGCTTTATGGATAGAGCATCTTATTTATTTATCCGAATTTCCTGTTTAAGTCTTTGCCCGCCAGCCCGGTCCTGAAGTTGCCCACCAGCACTCCGTCGGGGTTGAGCATCGGCACCACTTTGAAGAAGTAGTGTTTCAGGAGGAAGCGAGAAGTGTCGTCATCAGAGAGCAACTTGCTGATAAGTCCTTAGAGCATGAAGGAAGAGTTGGGCTAGCCTGAATGAATTCTGCCGGAAACCAGGACAACCTGTTTATTTTATGTAAACTAGCCGATAGTCAGTACGGGGACTTCAAGCCCACCCAGACTCAGACCAAGGACTTACTGAGTCAGCAAGGACGAACTCAGCTTATTTAAATATCTTCTTAAGTTCGAATATGTATAGGGAATCGAATAGGCGAACTGCACTTACTAACCCTCTTCAAAGTGGAACTTGAACGAGAGACAGTGGTAACTCACTTAGTTTGGACTGGCTCTCAAATATCTGCTGCTGTAGCTTGTTTGCAGACCACCCTGCATCCAGTTTTTGTTGCCCTGCTTTACGTATGGACGCATCCCTTTAGCAAATGCATTTCTGCTTTTTTTGAAATTCACAATGTTAAGAGTCAGCTTGCAAGTATGTTTGACAGTCACTTTGAAGTTAAACCAGGCGTTATGCCCTTTGGAGTTGGAATCGTTGCGTATGATCAAGTCGTATTCGTGTGGCCCAGTGGCAATGACGTAATCAAGATTGCCAGACTCGAAATTAGAATCGAATTTGACTGGTTCTGAGGGGAGGTTGCCAGAGAAGGGCCATTTAGGCTTGTATTCAATCCCCACATAATTAATTTTAGTGTTTAGCTAGTGCCAACCTGTTCTTAGGATTTAAAGGTTGCGGGAAGCGAGATGGTTCGGGTCGTGCTCGAGGAGCATCCGCTGGAACTCAAGACTGTTGTGAGGTCTGCTCCCGATGAAGACCAATCTGTAGTTGGTCTAACTCTGCTTGCTCAAAAGATATTGAACCAATGAGTCCATAACACCTGAACTGAAGTTGAGAGGTATTGGACCTGATAGTTTGATCTTAGGACGCCACCCACCTATCAGATCTGGCTCGATACCATGCTTAGAGTCGAGAGTTAGGAGGGGAGGGAGGGCCGGGTCCATTTGCAGGGGCGGTCGAGGGAGTAAGAGGCGCTTGGGAGGACTTGGAGAGGAGTTTGCAGGGACGAACCCCTCAACGGGAGAGTCTTAAATATTCATAAATAACGGTCAGGAGATGATCGATTGAGAAAGAGATCCTACGGATCACTGAAATCGGATTGAGCCCTCTGCACAGGAATTGGCAGCAAGCCTTCCACGATCTTTTGGACTTCCTAGAATTTATACTAATCCAGCCGCACCAAGCTCCTCAGATCAAATTAGTTCTTCAGAAAAATATTCACTTGTCTGTAGACTCTTTCCTTTTGGTTCAAAAAATGACTGATGTCCTGCAGACTTTACACGGAATAGAATTGGATTTAGTGCATCCTAGTTTCGAGATCTTGCATCTGTTCCTCGAGGAGGAAAACGAGGTGGGAACACTGCATCAGAAGGGGCGACACACAGCCCAAAAGAACTTCTGCCCGAAACAATTTAAATTGATTCTACAATCGCTCCATTATGTTCTCCCGAATCTATTACAGTTTTTTGGTGAGGTAGTCTGGTACCTCGTCGTATTTCTTGATCTCCTTACACAACCTTTCTTTGAGCTGCTTCGAAGCCGCCAGACTCTGCTCCAGCTCGACCAGAGCTTCCTGACGAACCTCCTTGAGACTGCGGTAGCTTTCGGTCTTGAGGAGAGAGTGGTGTCGGTTAGCGTGGAGAGGCAGACAGGAGGGACAGAGTGGCTGTGGACAGAGAGTGCAGTAAATTTCGTAAAAGAATTGAGTGTGAAGGGGACAGCTTAATTGTTCCATAACAGTGAAGTTGTTATAATGGGAAATAAGGATTCGAAAATAGTTAACTAGAAGGAGTGGCAGACTGAGCTCATCTCCCCCTAGTTCACACATTATAGGCATATTGACACTGCACGTCTCGTCAACAAGTACCACCGCACCTACGTCGATCTTTAGGAATTCAACAAGGAACTCACTCTACTCAAGTCTCGACAACGCTTCTCCCCCAACCTGGTCGAAGTGGTGGACGTGGAGAAGGTGAGCGGTATCGGAATGTGCTCGAAGTCGGTGGAGAGCAACATTTATACGTAAGGGATGAAGACGCTGCTGAAAGACCAGAAGGAGGTTCCGTTCTAAGAGAGCGTGTTCATCCTGGAGTAATCTCTCAAAGGGTTTGAGGAGCTAAGGAAGTTCAGCGGAGTCAATTTTAAAGTTAACGACTCTCTAATCGGCTTCTCGCACGAAGACCGCGTTAAGGTCTGGCTCAACTCTGACTTCTCCTCCAACCTTCCACAGGACACCTTCTCCAGGACTTAGGTCGACACCGAGCACCTCATGATCCTCTCCATATTGCAGACTTGCCAGGCCCACACAGCGGGGGGTCAGTTCCCAGCAAGCTTTTGTAGAGTAATCGAAGAGTCTCGTCCTTTCAGATTCGATGACCTCATCAAGAAGATAAATAATTACGATGACAAGATGATAAAGCCTTACGAGAGTTTCAGACAGCGGAAGACAGTGCCTCTGCCGACGCAGGAGCAAGGACTGGAGAACACAGTGCCGTTACGGCCCAAGAAGGAGCTGCTGATGAACCTGTACAGCGGGCCGGGCAGCCGTTGAACATCTTATCTACATTACATTACATATTTTGTTATGATCTTCCTTAATTAAAACCTATCAAAATCCAAAAACCATGCTCTACAACGTTGAGGACCACCGCTAAACCACCTCAGATATCCAATCCTAACTCGGCCACTCCTTCGAACAGTACAACCTCAAGCCCGAGCTCCTCAAGGCCCTCGCCGAAAAACATTGGAAGTCTCCTTCCCCCATTCAGGAGTACTCTATCCCCGTCGTCCTCCAGGGACACTCCTTGATCGCCAGGGCCAAAAACGGCACTGGCAAGACCGGCGCCTTCCTCCTTCCCCTACTCCAGCTTATCAACACTTAAATTAGTGAAATTCAGGCATTAATTTTGGTACCTAGCAAATAGCTCACTACTCAAGTCTGTTAAATCGCTAACGACTTGGGAAGGCACATGCGTCTCGGCTGCGTGTCAATCACCGGCGGATAATCCTACGAGAGTGACTCTGCTAGGCTGAGCAAAAATATTCATATGGTTATCGCCACTCCAGGACGGATCATGGACCTGGGGTTCCGCAAGATCGCCAATCTAGATAAGTGCAAGCTGCTGGTTTTAGACTAAGCAGACAGACTTCTTTAACAGTCTTTCTACAAGACTATCGAGCGGATTATCAGTCTACTGGCCCACCGCTCCCAGATATTGTTATACAGCGCAACTTTCCCTAAGGAGATCAAGAGTTTTACTGACAGATACATGTCCTAGTCGAAGATAATAAACCTCATGCGTGAACACACTCTGGTTGGAGTCACGCAGTACTTTGTCTACTTGGAAGACACGTAGAAGATGAAATGCCTTAACTACTACTTGCAGCTCCTCAAGATTGATCAAGCCTTCGTATTCGCCAACAGCCAAAAGCGTGTCTAGTATATCTACAAAAAGGTGCTATCTAAAGGCATCTAATGTCTTCAGATCAACGGCAGCATGGACAAAACCTAGCGCATGCAGGTCTACTAAAATTTTACCAAAGGCAAATGCAAAATTCTGGTTGCCACTGATGTTTGGGCTCGAGGGATTGACATTCGGTCAGTGAACGTAGTGATAAACTTCGATTTTCCGGATAAAAGCTAAGTGTACTTGCACAGGATCGGAAGGTCGGGCCGGTACGGACACAAAGGGCTGGCTCTGAACTTCATCGTTTAGAGGGACAAATAAATCCTGATCCGAATCGAAAAAGAGCTGGGAATCGAGATCGAGCAGATGCCAAGCTAGCCTCCGGACTAGTCGCTATATTGCTATCGTTGACTCATCTGGATCACACGAATTCCTCCGTGTCATAGTTATGCATTCCTCCTGAGTTGTAGTCGTAGATCAGTTCCTCACCCTGCTGCACTCGCCGTTGCGTAAACAGAATCACCCTTATTTGCTGCTAGATCAGCACCTTCAGGCTGCATAGGTTTGCCTACCGTCTTTTCCACCGGTTCGAATTATTGAGTCCATTAAAAAATCGAGCAATGTTGGAGTGCGTCCGAGGGACGATGATCAGAGAGTCTTCGGACTGCGGGGCATTGATTAGGTCCATGATTGAGTCGTTGTTGAGAAAATAGTTTCCACGGGCAGGCAGCACGTGACCTGCGTATTCGCAAATGAACGTGTTCTTCTTAATATTGCGATCGGCTAATACTCGGAACCCTTTAGATACATCGTACTAGATGCGCAGAGGGCCGAAGTAGCCTTGCTCGCTATCCTTTTTGACGCTTCTTATAAGGCTGCAATCCTATGGACTCAGCGGCAGGAGGCAGGGCTCGTGCAGGGCTGATTGGAAGGGGTCTATTGAGGTGTCATATATCAAGGTGTCTGTAAACTTCAGTCCCTTGATTGAGAGGGCAGACATGAGATCCAGTTTGTACCGAAAAGTCTTGGATTTGGAGAGCTTTTAAGGGCGCTGGAGGTTGAGGTGCAAATAGAATTAGTTTTTTTAGGAAACACAGTCATTTATGTAAATAGGCCCTCTTTCGCTCATGAAAAATCTTCGGAGGAGGTTGTTCAGGCCATCCGAATCTTGCCCGCTTTCGCTCACCTGCACGCATCGGTCGCAGACTACTTTCATGCAGCGCTGCAAATACCGATCGCACAGTTGGCAACGTTATGGTAGTTTCATAGAGATCGCTTCTTCCTCTTTTTCAATTTTTTAATGGTCACAGTAGTAGCAGACCCAATCATCCTCGGGAAGGGACTTGAGGCCGACGCAGGAGAGGTGGTAGAAGTCCTAGCAGATTTAACAGAGAAGTCCTTCATTCTGGCCACGCCAGTTTTTGCAGAGTGAACAAATTTTGAGTTGGATATAAGCTTAGAAAGCAAAGTCCTGGTCGAGCTGGTGCGTCCGTTTGGAAGACTTGATGAAGCTGCTGAGCCTGAGGAGGAACTGTTCGGTGCTGAGTTCAGGTGAGACGCGGGCGACAAAACTTTGTAGTTGTGTGGTGGTGGATGGTACAAGCCGGGAAACCCGCCTCCTCCTCTTTTTGGAGTTGTGGAATTTGAGTTCCTTCATAATAAATAAAATAAGGGAGGCCTGCTGCGCTCCCGTCTCAATAAAATTATCACTATATTATAATGAATGCACTTCCTCTCCGGCAGATCCTCTACCACAACGTCGAGCACTCCCGCAAGGACTCTCTCACCATCTTCCACTCCCCCTACGCACACGGCAAAAAGAACTCAGACTTCGCCAACCCTACCTACATGAGCAGTTCCATCTTCTACCCTCATTAGTACTCGACCGTCCCTGATATCAAACTGGCCATTGACCCCGCCCTGCCCAAGCCAAGCAAAAAACTAAAAATGACAGATCAGGTCCTCGCTAAGGACCCCTAGCCTTAGCGAGAGAAGAGATCAGTCAACAAGAGTAGACAAGAAATTCGGCAGCGAATAATAAGTTCTGTCGCTAACGATGTCACTAACTATAAGACAACCGAGGCTCAGAGGTCTGCAAGCAGACTACATGCGCGGAGGGTGGAGACGGATTAGCCAGTTTACATGTAGAAAGGGAGGAACGAGCAAGCAGTAAAGCAGATCAAGCGAGCCTAACTGCAAAGCTACCTCTACAAGCACCGAAAGTAGAAGTAGCACAAGCGTAAGTGCTAGCAGTAGAACAAGTTGTAAGAGCGACTCTAAATTGAAAGGAAGACAAGCTAATTAAAAAGGAGGCGGGAGGAGTAGCGCAAAGAGTAGCAGCAGCTAAAAAGCCTCATGCGGTAACTGAGTACTCTCCAGAGGAGGGCCTGATTTTAAATTTACATATGAAATTGTTAACATAGCTGAGCGCATATCCTCATTACCCCATCCTTCTAGTTACTATACTCTCCTCGACTTCGCTCCTTGTTGTCCTGGCCTTGCTCAGGCCCATTCCTTCTCAAATCATAATAAAGCTCAACATTTAGGCTAGACTCAATCATCTCATGACCTTATTCGTCCTGCTCTCCTTTGCTGGATTTTTCATCGAAGGCTTTCTTATCTTGAACTCGGGTTTCTTCCTGCTGCTTTCCTTTGGGATGGAACTGCTCTTCAACTTCTTGAGCCAGGTCATTCTGGGCTCAGGCACTTCCAGCAGTTTAGGTTCAGCCAAACTAAAATATCTCGGGTATCGGGCGATTTAATTCCTGACTATGTCTATTCTTAGCTGGATGGTCCTTCAGAAGTACTACTAGAATCCGAGTAGCTTGAAGAGCAGCTGCATCGCTATTGCAGTCTCATTCTCCACTCTTAATAAAATTACTTCTTACCATTACTAAGTCTAGCTGCTACTCAGACAAAACTTGATGTTTATGGTGGAGCGGACGATGCTGTCCCTGTTCGTGGCAATGCACGAAAAGAAAAGCAGAATAGGGTCGATTCTACTGTTCGACATAGCGGCTGTGATTTCCTCGGGGGCAGTAATGTTGATGAAGTAGAGAGATGGACAGAACAGCGAATAATTCATCTCGTCTTTCTTTACCGTCAGCTGTTCTATTCACATTGTTGTTCTCTTTTTCTTTTAGGACAATTATAACCTCCTCATGATATTCCTCCTCGGGCTCTTCTTCTTCTAGGTTTTCAAGTATTTCTCCTCTCTCAATTTTCAGGATGACGGTCAACCTTCACTCAGGATCCTGGCCCACGCCACCCCTGAAAAGCTGCCCGACAGCCGGAAAATCTTCCAGCTGTGCGTGCAGATCATTGGCGTCTCAAGTTTTATGTTCTGCCTGTTTGTGGCTCTAATGAAGTACCTAGCTAGCTTAAAGTAAACAGACACCAACATTTCCATTAACATTCTGACACTGGGCAGGGCTATGACTTCCCTGCAGATAATGTTCTTCCCCCTGGTTATGTACCAGTCCCTCAATATCCCCTCGCCACTCAACGAACGTATGAAGCTCACCATGAAGATAGTCAGCATGTTCTCAAGATTATCGTTGGGATTCCGCAAACTCAATATCTACGGTAGTGGGTCAATCGTTGCTGAATTTGTCAACCAATCTACAGCCGCCATGCTCGCAATAATGATCATCCTCATCCAAAGGAAAATACAGTTTTCAACTTCCACCACAGTTTAGTTCGCTTTTTTGCTGATCATTGGACTGATCCTATGGGTGTGTAAAGAGTAGTGTAAAGGGCTGGTAATGATGACAATGCTGAGCGGGGCCGTGGTGGAGGAGGTGCGAATGTCATTCCGAAGCATAGTGCTAAAGCGAGTCCAGCCGTCAAGCCTGGCAGCGTAGATGACTTTGGAGTAGAAGAACAGAATTGGTAACTGGTGCATCTGGGTCATCAACATTATTTATTTCTGCTAGCTGTGATTTATAATCAGTAAGTCAGCCAGTACTCGCCCACTCTCCCGTTTTACCACAAGCCCCGGCAGCCCCACTTGCCCCGCTTCACGCCATCCTCTCGCAGTCTCTACATTGTAGTTACTCCCCAGTATAGGTTTGAGCATTGAAAGAAAAGCAGCATTCCCAGCGGAAAACTCAGCAGACTGAATGTCAACGTCACAGACTAGGCAACCAATAAGCCAGGGTCCTTTATATGGCGATCTCTTATAATGAGGGTAAGACTAAATGCAAAGCAGAAGACTGCGTAGAGAAAGACGGAGACGAGAAAGAGGATGAAGAGCAGGTGATTGCGTGCGCCGATGCAATTGGCGACCCAGGGACAGTGGTGATCGAAAACAGCTACACATTGTCGGCAAATTTCGCAGTGTCTAGCGCGAGATGGACATATTATCTCTTATCATTACAATACCTTGCACTCGAAACATATTCGGCCTTTGGATTTTTAGAGTAGCTCGCTCAATCTCCTCATTCCCGAAAGTCTACCTGCGTCTGATTGCCAGACCATAACGAACAACAGGCTCAGGAACAGAGTCAAGAGGCTGTAGCAGACCTTCAATCCTAGACTCATTAGTTAGAAGGCCAACGTCGCGTTCAGGATGTAGGGGAGAAGTATAGCAAGGGGGAAAAAGAAGAAGTTGGGAGATATTTTGGGAGTGGGTCTGGACGAGCTGGAGAGGTTGAGAATTTCTTAGCAAGACACCTCGTCTTTCTTGTCAGCAAATTACCAACAACTATCTTATCTTTAGGAAATTAAACTACACCGCCATGTCCTAAGCGCTTTTCCCTTGGTAGTTAAGGATACTGCGCTCTGCTCCGCGCAGCAACAACTTGCTTACGATACGCCCGTTCCCTGACAGCACTGCCATATGTAGGGCTGTCATTTTGTACTCGAATTCCTGCAAATCCAGGAGGGCCCCTTTAGAAAGTAAATACCTGACACTCTCCTATTTGGCTTAATAGGAAGCCCAGTGGAGAGCGGTCCTACCTTTGTAGTCAATGAGGTTGATATCGACTCCAGCCTAGTAGAAGAAGTCGAGAGATCGGAGAGACTGGACTTTGGCGGCGAAGATGAGTGGGTTGATTCCTTGATCAGATCGGATGGAGTAATCTGCACCTAGTCCGACCATCAGTCTCACCAACTATATTCTGTCCTATAGAATTGGGATGAATATCAAAGGGATTCCGCTTGTCGATGTTCGGTTGAGATGAAGCTTAATTTATCCGTCTGGCTTTAGTCGTTCCAGAAAAACTATGCATGCCGATCGTAGTTCCTGATTTATCAGGAGAGTCTCGAGGACTGGTGATGAGAAGACGTGAATATCCATTTGGCGAGACGAAGGATAGCAGAGAGTTGGGGTCGGTTTCAGTAAAAAAGATGGCCAATTGGTCGTTGTTGCGGGTACTGATGAGTTTTTGAAGATTCATATTATTGTGATGCATATCACACGAAACAATTTAACTCATCAAACATTTACGGAGGAGTAGCACATCCTTAGTGAAATTTAATTAAACGAGTCTTCGCCCCACCGCCACTAGACTCTGGAGGTCAAAAGCAGTCGCAGGGTCTTGCGCACACGTGATAATGGCACGCCGATCGGCAGGGCTCTCAAACCTATCGTTAAACGATCTTTGGGGTTCACAGTCCTAAAGACCTTCAAGATCAATAAAGTAGAGGTCGCTCCCTAGTTCAAGTAGGATGTCAACTTCAACTTCAAAATCTTTCGCAAGGACACTGACGACCGGCTCAGACTTATAAAGCTGTGCCATTCTGATGACGAGGCCCCTCTGGCTGATGTTGATGCTCGGAGACACGACATCGAGTCTGCTGCCTCCACCAAAAATTTTAATAGGTTTGATACTCTTTACTCTAATTTCTTTAAGTAGGAAAGGCTTTTGCTCTCGAAGTCCATTCCTTACGATCTCATTGGCCGCAACAAAATCCAGTGCACAGGGCAGCAGACAGTTTATGAGGACGAGAGCTAAGCTGCTAGCTACACCGAGATGAAGCTCAAAGGACTCTACTAGTAGTGCAAGTCATACAAAAAATCCTTGCGTCAGGCGAATAAGCTAGGTGAAAAGTAGCTTGGAGGTAGACTAAAGATCTTCGAGAACATCTGGAACTGCAGATCGATGATCCAGGCTGCCACACGGGGCAAGTTCAAGCGAGAGGATAACCTCTGATTTTATAATGAAAAGGATGGCGAGGATATTCCTTAGAATCTAGCTCTACGATCTTTACCTGGAGAGATTAGCGACTGTGGGCTTCAAGGCTGAGTCCAACATTGTCCAGCTCATCAAGCTCAACAGCATAAATAGGCTCCCTTCGCAGCCCCTCTATTAGCTCATTATGAAACAAGATCTTGCTCAACTTATTACCGTCAACGAGGCCTTGAGAAACCGGCCTAAGGAGGTGGAGGCGAACGGACTGTTGCAGAAGGGGTGCTTGATAGTCAGTCGATCAATTCAGAAGCAATTGATGGGAAATTAACAATCTCCAGCCGAATTGGACAAATACGATTTTAAAAATCTGGAGTCCTCAAAAATAGAATTTCTACTCAACGAAATTTAGTCTGCACCCTCCTTCGACTTTAAAGCCTTCCTCTCTGATCCACAACATGCAAGCAACTTCATGCGATTGAGCCAATTCGTGTTTCCAGACTGCTCGCTCAGTCTTGCTAGAATCATGCACAAAAGGGACTGCGAGGGTTGGCGTGCTGTTTGCGAGCAAGTATCCAAATACAAAAGGCTGCTCAGCAAGGACGAACAACAATGGCTATAGGCCAAGCTGGGACTTTGAGTCATTATTAGTATGGATTAATAAAATTAGTTCGCAGTATTCACAAATTAGCTGGCCTACCTGGAGGAGTTGCTGGACAAAAGCACTCTCCCTAAGGACAAGCTGCAGTTGCTGCAGGACCATCTCCATTTGCAGAATCAAGACTTGTACTTGCAGCTCGCCCATGGTAAGGCCAAGCTTCAGGACTCCCCTTACGAAATCAAAAATGTAATGAGTAAGTCTCAGATCGAGGACTCTGTGCTCAAGGAATTTATATCGAAAGCCGAGAAATAGCGACACATGCTTGAGCAGAAACTGCTGGCTGTCAACAGCTCTCTGCAGCACTATCAGCACTCCTCTCCTCGTTAGAGGGGCAGCAAGTCTCCCTCCACCTCCAGACACTCAGTCAACCTCGAGATGAACGAGTAGGATAGGAACCTTAAGAAGGCCGTAAAGGAGATGCGCAGAAAGTACAAGCGACTAAAGCAGCAAGAGAAGCTGCGTTTGTAAAAGAGCAACCTGGAGAGCATGAAGCAGCAGTAAAAGGAGCAACTGGAGCAGGCTTAGATCAAACGGAAGGCGGTGGAAGAGAGGATTCACCGACTCTAAGAAAAGATAAAGGAGAGACACAGATTCTGGAAGGAAAGCAACTAGGCCCTTGAGGCCATTAAGGCCAAGCCTCTCCTCGAGCAGCAGCGAGCCAAGGAACTTTAAAAGCAGCAAAACCAAGAGATCTACGAACGCAGGAAAAAACTTTAGGACTTGCGAAGGCGTTACAAGCCCATCAACCACGACGAACTTCTCGAGCACGAGGCCAAAGTCAAGGAGCTCCTTGAAAAACGTATGGAGTAGAGGAAGCTTGCTAGAGAGCAAGTCAAGAAGAATATCGAAGAGCAGAACAGCGGTAAAGATTACATTAAAAGCTAGCCCCTTGAGTAGCCTGAGCCTGACAACACCAACATGGAGTTGCTTAACAAGGCGAGACAGTTCGCCCTCTCAGTTAAGGAGTCTCACCTGCCGAGAATCGACCAAAGCAAACGTAAAGAGATCCAGGACAGACTCACCCACGAGGCCAAGCTTAATGAAATCGTCCTCAAGCGGAAGTCCTAAATTAAATACCAGGAATTAGGAAATCGCTATCTCAAGGATTTAGCCTCATTGCCCAAGCCAAAGAACAAGTCTGTCCTCGATCACCGCGAAGAGAAATTGCTTTCAACCGGCAATAGCCGCTACAAGAATTATCTTGAGCCCAAGAAGCGCACCAATAACTCGTGGACCTAAATCTTGCGTATGAACGACCCTTTATAGAAGGCGGTGCGAGTGTTTTACTAAGGACAGCGAGTTGAATAGCAGCTGCGTATGCGTGAGTAGAGCGCACGAGTATCGGGAGGTAACATGGGGTGTGTGGACGAGTAGTACATGCGTATGGTGCGGGCAAAGCTGTAGGCGCTGAACTCGTTCGAGTGAGTATATAAGGAGGAGTGTCCAAATAATTTAGATATAGTCTAATTAAAGATGATATGTATACTCCCTCTCCTCTTCGGCTAGGCCCGTCTTCAGAACTGTCAGAACAACCTCGTCGCAGGATCCTATCTCAAAAACAACTATTGTCTCAACTCCTGTCCCGTAGGCTACTACCTCAACAATACCAATTCCAATACCTGCGCTAAATGCGGGCCCTCTTGTCTCGTCTGCTCCAATTTTTCAGCCTGCACAACTTGCCAGCCAAGATTTTTCCTCAGCCAGCGTGGACATTGCGGGGCTGATTGCAATTTAGGCCCCTCCTACAATGGAGTGTGCTACACAACATGTCCCAACAACACATATCTATACAATGATACTGTTTATAACCTGCAATATTGCTGGCCATGCTCCCCTAATTGTTTGACCTGCAAGGGACCCAGCACTACCTGTCTAAGCTGTCCATAGGGATTTACCCTCAACACTACAACAAATATCTGCGTGGTTAATTGCACTGACTGCCCATGCGACCCTCCTAATAACACTTTGGCCGATTCAGGAGCATGTGCGCCTTCATGCCCAATTGGGTATTATCAGTCTGAAGATCTGGTTTGTTCGGTGTGCAGCGTGATCGAAGGGTGCGCCATGTGCACCATGGAAGTCAAATTATCATGCACTCAATGCTTCCAAAGCCTATTTCTCTACAATAATACTTGTGTTGGATCCTGTCCCCTTAACAGTTTCGTTACTAACGGATATTGTCTTGGCTCGACTACGGGCTGCCAATCTGGCCAGCTACTCATCAACAACGCAGATTTAATTTGCATGCCCTGTCTCACCGGTTGTCTGACATGCGCCGTTGCCACCTCCATTTGCACCTCTTGCAGCCAGGGATACTACTCCAATCCGCCTGCTGGTGCAAAAAATTATACGAATTGCTATTCCTGCTCAGGCTCGAACTGTGACACTTGTGATTCAAGTTCAGGCTGCCTAACCTGTGTGGCCCAGTTTTATCTCAATAATACCTCCTGTCTCGCCTGTCTTGAAGGGTGCAGCAATTGCACAAACAACTCCACCTGCAATTCCTGCATCGGAAATGCCACCCTCAATGCGAACGGTACGTCTTGCGTCTGCAACACTGGGTATTTCATAAGCTCGACTGAAGGCACCAACCAGCTTACTTGTGCCAACTGCGATGCTAGCTGCATGTCTTGCAGCATTATTTCAGTCAACTGTACATCTTGCAATGTTGGCTATTTCCTCAACCCTGATAACTTTTGCGCTAAATGTGGTGGTCTGTGCATGACATGCTCTTCAGCTACTCAGTGCAACACATGTATAAAAAATGCCAATTTAACAGCAACTAAATCCTGCGCATGCTCCACTGGCTACACCCTTGCCTCCAACAATACTTGTGTCCTTTGCAATCCGGCTTGCACCAGTTGCCTTAATGCCACAGTCTGCACTAGTTGCGCAGTAGGCTACTTCCAGCTAGGAGTGACCTGCGGCGCTTGTGGTGGCAATTGTTAGCAATGCAGAACCTTCACTCAATGCACGAAATGCACAGCCGGCCACGATATTATATCAGGGGTTTGTTCTAAGATCTGGCGAGTGGCAGCGATTTCAGTGGGAATCGCACTGGCAGTGATTGTAATCCTGATGCTCGGGATCTACGCGTTCAAGAAGTTCATCGATAAGAACACGGGTTAGGAAGAGTTTGAGGAAGAGCTTCAAGAGTCCCCTTGAACTTCTGAAACATGGATTTCTTTTATGGAAAGTTCTTTGAAACAGCCCTTCAGACTATGGCCGTCCCGCCTCTTCTCGGCCTCGACCAGCTCCAATTTCTCGAGGGAGACCCCTTCTTTAGGACCCTGTGGCAGATGATTGACTCTGCTAAGCACTACGCCTTCGTGTGCACCTACGCCATGGACAGCAGCATCGCGTCTAAGATAACAGTAAACAAGCTGCGGCAAGCATCCTAGAGGGGAGTAGCAACCCTTCTGTTTGTGGACGATTTGCAGCAAAATTGTGATCCTTTTCAGATATCAAAGTACAGCCAGAGCGGAGGATGCTTCAAGTCATTAAACCCTCAGTGGGACTCTTTCTGGCCTACCACAATCCTCCATAAGATCTTCGTTTCTCAGGAAATATTTAGGAGGCATCATGAAAAATTAGCAGTGGCCGACAACAAGCTGCTGCTCGGAAGTTCGAACTTATAGGCCGACTACGGCGGATTGACCTATGGAACACTCAAGTTCAAGGATCTCAATATATACCTGGAAAACAGCTGTCTCAGGGAAGCCAGGCAATACATTAAATCCGTGGCTGAGCAGTACGACATCCGAATCATTAACAACTGCACCAACTAAGAGCTATTTTCCAGGCTGGAAAATTTGTACTTTGAAAACCCCTTCCGAAAAATTAGTCTGCTGACAAACGTGCAGCCCACCAATAAGTCGATCTAACTTACTCTTACAAAGGATATCGAGGAGTGCCGCCACTCCCTTATCGTCCTACAGCCCTACTACTATCCAATGAAAGCGTTCGAGGAGCTGGTCCTCGCAGCTCATAGAAGAGGAGTCAAGGTCGAGATCATTACAACTGCCAGGAGGGATCAGCCCGTCTACCGCAAAATGACCAACAGCATTCTCCTCGACAAACTCATTCGAAGCGGTATCAAGGTCTACCAGTACAACTCGAGAGTCCTGCATGCAAAAGGGTACCTGATTGATGGGCGAGTGCTCAGCCTCGGCAGCTTCAACAACGACAGGTGGAGCTGGCGGATCAACAATGAGATCAACTTGCGAATAGAAGAAGAGGGGATCCATACGCACCTAGACCGATTCCTGGAGGAGGTGCGCAGAGATTGCAGCTAAGTGCCGAGTCTAAAAGAGGAGTGCCTGCAGAAGATGCGGATGACTAAGATAAGGATGTGGAGCACCTTCCTGATGCTGTCGGAATTCTTCTCGGTGAAGGAAAACAAGATCGAGGCGTTCAAGGACGTGGTGGTGGGAAAGGAGGAAGAGTGACTCTCAAAGGTTGTTCATTAAAACTCGGTCTCGCTCGTTCTGGGACAGCGACTTCAGCAGCCTGTTTCCACTTTAGACGAATTCTTGCTAATTCAGCTGAACTTTTAGCTCCTTCAGCTCCAGGAAGAAGGGGATGAAGATCTAGGTGATTGTGGGAGGGAGTCTGGTAAGTGTAGTACTTATGGAGGGCCATGTGTGCGATCGACACCAGGCCGTCGTTATCGCTGTCGAGCTTCTTGAAAATCTAGCTAAGCTTCTTATTGTATTAGACTCTATCCGACTGCTTATTCTTCGACAGATAATCAATTATTGCTATGTCCTTTGAGGCTCTCTCTTTGCTCTTACTTTGGATGTGGCTCTTGCTATTCCTTTTCTAGACTCGCATTGAACTATTCTCTTGTTTTAAACTCTTTCTTGAGCTTGACTGACGCAGTCTCGATTCCCTGCTCTTCTGCGCTCTTTCTTGTCTGTCCATGAAGCTCTTGAAGCTATTTCTGCGTGAGAGGGGCTATGGCCTGTATGTGGGCTAGCAATGCTTTTTCTTCTGTTTAAGAGAAGCTTTGTTGAACCGAGTAGCTTTGGATTTCGATGATTAGTTTATTTTTGGCTGGAACGAACATTATTTGAGCTTGTCGCAGTCCCTCTCCTGTTGAAGACGCATGGAGCGGTGGACTTGTCGCTGAACATGATCGAGGACTACCAATGGCTTGCGCTGTCCCTGCTGCCGGGCAATGTCAGCAATCACTCTGCTAACCTAGTTGATGCAGGGAGTGAAAGTTGGCACCACTTAGTTCTCTTCAACCCGAGATTTGACTTTTTTCTATTAGGGCCTTTTGAAAGAAGACTTCCTACTTGACCTGATGTTGAGACTGGTATTTTGATTGTGGGGCGATTAGTCGTTTTGGGGATCAAGGAGGACTTCGATACGCTTCTTGCAATTGCCGAAGTCGCAAACAGCGGAGAAAAGGGCGCGGTCGTTGGGATGGGCGGAGGGGGAGAGTAGCCGTTAGCAGAGTCGAGCCTAAATATTCATTGATTAATTATTGCTCAGGAGCTTTTCTTCTTCTCATCACTCTCTTCGGAGACTTAGACGTATTCGACCTCGTACTACTCGACCTCCTGCTTCTGATTTTGGCCGACCACCTTGTCGATGTTCTGCAGGTCGTTCTCGATGTCCGCGTCGCTATCGTTCTCCCCCTTCGGCGATCGCTTCTTCAGGATCTCGTGCTGAGCTGTCAGCTTCTAGAGGTCGGTTTCGACCTTGATGCAGTGCTGCTCGAGGTTGCTGATGATGGCTTCCCCGTCATAGTTGACGAGCTTGGTAAGTGCTTAATAAAGGTTTTAATGGACTTAAAGCTTCCTGCGTCTGAGTCCTTCGTGGACGAGCCTCTTGATGCGCTCGTACTCGTCCTCCAGGTTCCTGATCATGCTCAGGTAGGTGTTGATGCTGATATTCAACTTCTCTCTCTCCGCCAGGCATTGCTTTATGTAGATCGACATCTCCAGATTCTATTTCTGTAGCTGTTGGATTGTCTAGTTGTATCTGGATAGAGTCAAGTGATCTACTCCCACAGTGTTAATCGAGCTCACTACTGGAGCCATATGGCCCATCATCACAGATGAGGAGCTCAGTGTCTGCAAATCAGATTACAACTTCAGGATCTTGGCGTCGCGCTCAGCGAGGGCCTTGTTGAAAAGCAGCTGCATCTGAGTTATCTCAATTTTTGAGCTCATGACCTATTCTGAAAAGCGAGTTGCCTAAATCTCCTTACGCTACAGCAGCATGCGCAGGTTGCTGATCTCAATGCGAAGCGTCTCACTAGACGAGGCCTCCTAGTTGTCGATCTAGCTCTAGGAGCACGACTCGGACTCATAGGTGCAGTGGACGTGCTCGATGATGTTGGTGGGAGCCTGGGGTGCGGGAGCAGCGCTCAGTGTCATGACGGACTTCTCCTTAAGTTTGCTCTCCAAAGACTTGGTAATCGAGAGAAGAGATTTGATTTCGCTCTGTGACTTTAGATTTTCAGAGAGAGCTATCTTGTAGTCCTCTTTGAGTTTCTTGTGCTACTTCTGTAGCTGCTTCTTCTGTTTTCGCAACTCTACGTCCATGTCCTAGTAGCCCTCCTCCATGCTCAGCTGGCTTCGCGATTCCAGTTTCGCTGACTTGTCGGCCAGTTCCATCTTGATCCTCTGCAGTTAGTACTCCATAGATTCGCTTCCTCTGAGCCTATCCTGAAGCTCAGCGAGTCGAGCGAGTGCCTTTTAAAGTTCCTTGGTTTTGTCAGCTAGTTTTTCTAGGAGGGAGTCAAACCTGCCCTTGAGGAGGCCATGCTAGAGATCCAGCTTCAACTTGTCTGATTTGAGTGAATCGATTATTTTGTAGGCGTCATCGAGCTAGATGTAGACCTGATTCAGTTTATCATGCTTATCCTTGAGATCACGGTCTTTGTCAGCCAACTTTTTCTAGTTGTAGTTGAGTCTCTCCTTGAGCTAGATGAGCTATCGCTCAGCAGCCTGCTTGGCCGACTGCAGCTTCTTTTATTAGTTTTGGAGATCCTTGAACTCATCGCTGAGGTCCACAAGTTCCTTATCCATTGATTAGATTATCCTATTTTTGTCTTCCAAAAGATTCTGAAGCTCCCTTATTTTGCCTTCGAGCTGCCTGTTCAGGGACTCCAGCTCATCGATCCGATCCTTCAGCCCGGCTATTTTGGCCTTGAGGGCCTAATTCTCCTTGATGACGGTTTAAAGCTTGGAATTGAGTTCGTTCAATTGAGGTTTAAGTCGGTCAGACTCCCCTCGTTACTTGTCCATTTGTCTCCTTAGCTTTTCTAGTTACTCGCCTGCCTACTTTCCCTTATCATTTCTCTGAAGGAGCTAGAGCTACCTAAGGTTCTGGTTTCTATCTCTCTCCAAGGACTTGAGCTGGGCGTCGGCCTTGTCTCGCTCCACTCCTAGAGCAAACGCCTTAGCTCGCTCGTCCTACAGTTTGCCCTTTAGCTAATCGTTCCCTCGCTTCAGTCGGTCGAAATCTTTCCCGAGGTCATCGTTTTTCTTCTGCTCCAGTTAAAGCTGCTTGGCTGCCATCTTCAACTAGTTTTACTTTTCCTTGAGGTCGAGTAGCCACTTGAGCTAAAGTGCATCTTTGTCCTTGAGCTTGTTTTATTTGTCCTTGAGGGCGTCTCTGAGAGCCTTGAGCTCCTGCTCCAAGTTGTCAATGAGTCGATCACGCTAATTGGACTTGGGGAGTTCCTTATGCTTTTCTCTGGTCTTGTCGAGCTAGTCGCCCAGAGACTACAACTTGTCAGCGTTTCGCTTAAGTTAATCGTTCTTTTTCCTGAGTTAACCCTAAAGCTCTCTGAGTTTTCGCTATAGATCTCCGTCCTTATTTTTCTTCTACCCTCGATCCCGTTACGCGCTCGCCTGCAGCTTTAGGCTCATCTCCTTTGACTAGTCTAAAGCCTTTTCCCTCAGGCTTAAAGTCAGATTCGCTGTCAGAAGCTGACTGCGAAGCTCATTAAACTCTTTTTCTAAGACCTTGATTTCCCTAATCCTCTCTTCAAGCTACTTGATCAGTTGAAGATTTTTCTTCTGTTCGTTTTCGAGCTACTTCTTGAGGGCCGTGATGGTGATCTCCTTCTCGCGGTCTCGGACAGTGTCTAGCATGCGTTCCTTGTTGAGCTTATCTATCTCTCGACCGAACTTCTAGTACTCAGCTTGGACTCTCTTCAAAGTCTATTACAGATTTTGGCAGCGACTTTGCAATCTGAGTATTTAGTCTGACTTCCTCCTCGACTATTAGTTGGCCCGCTCTAGGTCGATTTAGAACCTACGGTTGTAGCTGGAGTCATCGGGATCTGCTGCCTGCGAGGCCTTTTGGTAGTTTTGCTTTTGCAAGTCGAAGATCATCTGCTTGAGAGCATCGAGCTATTTGTTGTCGGTCTGAGGGACGGTTCTAGTGTTGTGCTCCATCATCATCTTGAGGTGCTGAAGCTCCCTATCCCTCTCTGAGTCTTAGCCTTTTCGGGGCCTAGACCCTTTCCGTTAGTCCTCCAATCGATATTAGTATTATTTGAGGGCTCGTTTCAGCCGCTAGTTCTAGTCCACTAAATTTCGCTTTTGCCTCTCTAACTCACCGTTGCTTTGCTCCAGCACCGAGTACCTGTCTTGAAGTGTCTTGTACTGCTTGTTGAAGCTCTCGATGTCCTTTGTAAGGCTGTTGATTATTCCGTCTTTCTTGTTATTCTCTCGCTCTAGAGCCCGGATTGCCTGTTGGTACTCGTCCATTCTGGACATAATCAGAGACTGGCTTTCGGCGCCTACTGCTCCTCCTCTTAGCTGGCTTTGCTGTGACTGAGCAGTTAACAGCTGCTTAAGGTTGTCGATCTACTTGAGCATGGATTTATCCTTGCTTTGCTAGCTAGAAGAGCTCGATTTCTTAGCCTTTTTTGCTTTTTTCTTTGCCTTTCGACGGGCATCCTCGTCCTAGCTCTGACGATTTTTCATCTTCCCGCTTCGGCCTTCAGGACTGTAACTGTTCCTCATATTGTTGGGCGAACCATATTGACCCATTCCACTTCCTCCGAAATTACCCATGGAATTAGCCATCATAGGAGTCCCTAACTGGCCTGCTCCAAATTGGCCAGAGCTAGAATAGCCGAATTGGCCGTTATTAGTTTGTCCGGCCCCGAATTGGGCAGAGCTTGAGTAGCCCAACTGGCCCGCGCTCGTTTGCCCGAATTGGCTGGTAGTGGATTGACCGTATTGTAAGGGAGGCTGGCCAAAAGAGGCCTGAACGGGTGGAGTAGGTGAAGAGGGCATGGGAGGGATTTTGACTTGAGTTTGAGGTAGCCCTGTGAGGGGAAAGACAGAGGAAAGACCATAATTTTGAGACATCCTTTTAGATGCAGGGAGGTCATCAATGTTGTACTCAGTGGTATTAGGATTTCGATTAACTGGACTATATGAAGGTCTGAACAGATCAGATCTCGTGGCTGACCTCCTCTAATTTGACACTCTTCGCGTCCTCCGCTTGCTTGAATGTTTGTGGTTATGGTAGTGTGGAATCGACTGGTGGATCACCTGGCTCGGGACAGTCTGTACCATTTGCACAGGTGATGTCTGCACGACTTACTGGCGTACGACTCTGGGAACGGAGTGGACATGAGTAGAAGTCTGATTATGTTGGTGAACAGGGATCGCCTGAGAGTGGACAACCTGAGGATTTGCATAGGTCGAGGAGTAGACGTATGTGGGGGCCTGGCCATGAGTAACTCTAGGAATTTATTCTACAAGTCGGTATCTTCCCGAATCTTGGATATTATGAGAGTTGAAAGCACCCATGGACCCCTCCATGTGCGAGGATATGAGCATCTAGGCCGAACTACTCATCCCACCGAGGCGCAACCTCTCCTGACTCTCGTTTTATTCCCTGAGCCGACGGCATCTCTCCTTGAGATGGTCGATTTCAACGTAGTCTTTCACAAGTTCGGCCCGGTTGTCCTCACTGCTTGACGAGGAGGCCTGGTACTCCCTTGAATTCATGATGCGCCTTCCAGTGCGCTTTTTGACGTAGGTGGTTTTTGACTTAATCATTATTATATTTGCAAACGTTACCCGACTAGTCTTCGCTTTCATCCAAAGACTTTTTCGCAATTGAGTCTCCACCCTCCTCCTTATCTTCCCCTCTTATTTCAAGACCGTAACTGCACGATCAAGTAGATAAAGGCCAGACTCATGGATATAGCCAGGACTGTGCCTCCCATCCCTATCAGTACCTTGTACTGATAGTCATTAAAATAAAATTGTGGGTGAGTGGGTAGCCTCATCAACTCTTCTTAGCTGTTTTACATAATAATTTATTTAATGAGCAGACACACGCGCATGAAAGAGTACTATGCCGAGGCCGACTACGACGAGCCTGAGGACGAATACTAGGACGATGAGCAAGCCGAATAGGATATTCATTAGTTGCTTACCTATTTCAACAACCTATTCACACCTGACGAGATCCAACAAGTGTACAGGGAGCAAGCAGACTTTGAGCGGGCACTCTAAAAGCTGGAGGGCATGGTCAAGGCCAAGGAGGAAAAGGCCAAAAAGGCAGAGCAGAAGCGTGTCCTCAAGGAGAAGGAGGCCAAGGAGAGGGAGGAAAAAGAGTCACATAAATTGCAACTCTAGCTCAAAAAAAAAATCAGTGCCGAGGAAAAGACCAAGCAGGACCACCAGGCGCTCATTGCCCGTTATAACTCTCGTTACGATGTCATCGCTATCGAGACACCCGCCGACCGTCGGAATATCATCAACGTCATCGTGATCGGCCACGTCGACAGCGGTAAGTCAACTCTAGTGGGCCGTCTGCTGGAAGTGACCAAAGTGGTCGACGGCAAAACAATGAGGAAAATAGAAAAGCAGGCCCATGAGATCGGACGTTAATCCTTTAAGTTCGCCTGGGTGTGCGACTAAGGGAAATAAGAGCGCACCAGAGGAGTGACGATTGACATTAACAACAAACTAATCAGGACAGCTAACCGATAAATAAATCTGCTCGATTCGCCTGGACACAGAGACTTTGTCCCCAACATGATCACAGGAGCAGTTCAGGCCGACCATGCCATTTTGGTGGTTGACGTATGCTCTTTCTAGACTGGCTTAGCTTCCATCAATAAGTAGCATCTCCACATTATAAAGTCTTTCGGAGTGCACAAGATAGTAGTGGCCATAAATAAGATGGACTTGGTGGAATGGAGCAAGGATCGTTTCCAAGCTATCGTCAGCAGATTTCTTGAACTTTTCCAGCAGATGCGGATTGACCGATCCCAGCTGATTTTCATTCCCATAAGCGCATTCCACGAGATGAACCTCTAAAAGCGACCAAAGTAGGCCGAGTTCTACAAAGGCAAGCCTTTGCTCGATGTACTTGATGCGCTCGATGTGCCTCTCAGAGAGTAGAACAAGCCATTCAGAATGATCATCACCAATTTACACTAAAGCACAGTAGGAAAACTTAAGGGACATGTGCTGACTGGACAAATCAAAAGCGGGTTTCTGTCAAAGGAACGAGTGACGCTGCGAGTGGAGCCTGGGGGAGTGGATTGTCACATAAAAGATTTTCTAGTGGGAGACGAGCGGCGAAAGTGGGGCTCGGTTGGCGATATTGTGTAGATTGGAATCAAATTAGCAAAAGAAGACGAATTGGAGAGCATAAAGATAGGTCATGTGCTGTCTAGTTTATAAAACAGCTGTCCTGTGGCCACGACTGTGCTCGTAGAACTGCTCGTTCTGGAGGTCGAATGTCCCATTCTCAGGGGTATTCCCGTCGTCATGTACATCGGTGGTCAGAAGGTTTAGGCCAATATTATCAAGCACGAAGCCTTACTAGACAGCAAGACTGCTCTAGTGATCAAGAAAAACCCTAGACTGCTGCGTTCTGGATAGTGTGGATTGGTCCTGCTCAAAGGGAAGTAAAAATTTTTTGTGGAGCTGTTTTCGAACATGCGATCACTGGGCCGAGTGATCCTGCGAGAGGGGAGTCAGACGATCGGAGTGGGGACAGTGGTGGAGATTGTTGATTGAAATTAAATGGTTTTCTTCCACACGAACTTCGTTTACGAGACTAACTCCTGGTTCCTAAGGAGAGTGAGGCCCATCTACATCCCTGCTATCTTCCTGGCCGGCATGTTCCTCATCTACAGGTATTCTTTTGTCGGCAAGAATTCCGCTATCTGGCGCAAGTACTTGGCCGACGAGCATTAGCAAAAGCAATGGGCCAAAAATAACATGCGCTCCTTCGGCTATAACAAGTTCTACGAACCCACCCTTGAAATCAGCACCAAACGCAAGCTCATGGAGAAGCAGGGAAAAAACTGGAAACCGGCTTACGGATGGTAATAGTACATGTTCGCGAATAAGCCCGAGGAAGTGCTAAGGTGCCCAGGCAAGAAGGAGCTTCAGGAGTTGGTGGACTCTGAATATGAATGACCTCATTGATCATCAAAAGCGAAATTTCATTTTGCAATTTGGGCAACTGTATCCCGTTTTCAACCATCGATTCACACACTAAAAGTGGAACAAGTCCATGCAGGGTAGGTAGCACCCCCCCTCTCCCCTCAGCACCTGCTCCTGGCAGATGCTGCACTGCAGGTTCTTTTCCTCCAGCTGTTATTGGACTGTGAATCTGACCAGTCTTATTAGAAATCGACTTGTCAGTCTGGTAGTCCTGGCCGAAGAAGTCGACCTTTGTGGCGCGGTCTTCCTCATCTTATTCAATCTGATAGTAATTCGATAAGTCCTGCACTTACTCCTCCTAATCCAAAGACTGTACTTACTCTTCATAATCCAAGGACAGCACTTACTCGCCACTGCTGAGTTCATAATCCTCGACTTCTTCTATCTACTACTCATCGACCTCGAACTGTTCATTAATGCTTGACTAAAGCAGACTGATTTCGCTGGATTGGGAGAGCAGTAGGTCATCTTCGCTGATGCAGGAGGGGAGGTGGACTATGAGCAGGGCAGCGCTCTAGAAGTTTGTCCCACAGCGAAAGCATTACATATATTATTATGAAAATTAAACTATATAGCAGCTACTCTGCAGGCTTTAGGTACATTGCCAAGCCACATCCTCGCCCTTACGAGGATCAGCTTAGTCCTCCTACTCGGACCCTCCAGAATCTCTACGACCGGCTCGGCATTAGGGAAACGGAGGCTGAAAAGTAGGAACGAGTCGAGTAGAAAATGGAGCAGTTTTTGGAGAACGAGGATTTGCCTGGAAGCAAGCTGTAGGTGATCGACAACCTGCTGGACGAGGTGGAGAAGCGAGTGGAGAAGATCAGGTTCAACCGGAAAAAAAAGCTGTAAGGGTGATGGCTTAACAATTATTGTTAAAAGGGGGTTAATTAACAATTATGAGTTTGATTGACTCCAAGGCGGGAGCTTAGCATCTCCCTTCTCCCCAGTCCTCCTAGTACTATCGCCAATACTGCAAGCTCTACGTCGCCAACATCATGATCAAACGACGCATCAAGGACCTACAGCTCGAGGTTTAAGACCTTCGCTCCGCTCTCGATAAATCCTATGTATTGACTCTCACAGATCAGGAACGACCCTGACGAGGAGCGCAGGAAGCGCAATCGGAGGACGGCAGGAGAAATCGTCCGACATTACAGGTGTTGGGTTGAGTCTTGCGGAAAATCATACGGGTGGATCATTAACCAGTTCGTAAGGATCACTGAACCAGCATATCAAGCTGAAGCATCCCGACGCCAAGCCCCAGCCCAGGCCTTCTGAATGAATCTTGCTTACCATATCTGTTAACAATTTTATTATGAACTTCAACTGCCCCTGCCTGTGTCCCATCTGTCCTCAGCTGCTGCAGAGATTAGACGAAACACTTACACTGGGCTTCCAGCTGCTCTAATACAGCGGAAGACAGGCTATTAAGCCTCGGGAATGCGAACAAGTAAAATAACTTTAACGCTAAGGCTTGTTAAATTTAAAGAGACAACTGGAGTAGCTTATTCGAGCTGCCTCAAGTAGGCTGAACTAACCTAAGTACGATCCCATGCAAGTCCGCTCCTATATTCCCCGGAATACCGTGCAGGTACAGACTGACCAGGAATTTCTTTAACCCCACGAAGCAGTCAGCTAGCTGCGCACTATATAACTATCCTAAAACAGATCCAAAACCCTTCTGCTTCGATTGACTTAGGCCTTCGGGCTGTAGGACGTATAGCATCTTATATCAGGCCTCCACAAGTTCAGCCTGAGCTTCGTGAAGGCCAGCCAGAAGTGCGAGTCCAGACACGAAGAGACGCTTTACCTGCAGCTCAAGGGAGCCTGGAATTGGTTCAAGCGTTGTGTCAAAGGACACAACAAGTCAAACTGATTCTATTTAAATTACTTGCAATGCCAGCTGACAAAAAAAAGGGGTCTACCTTCAAGATGAACCAATAGCGGTCACCGAAGGCTGCCTGCCAGCCCCAAAGCTGCTCGCGCTGCAAGCAGTTGTAAAAAAAATTGGAGTAAGTTATGGAGCAGATAAAGGCGAAAATGAAGAGTTGATTATGTGAGTCAGCAGATGTCAGCCTTTCGCTTGCCGACGATGCCCCCGCAGTAGATGCAGTAGTGAATCTTATCCTTCATCGAGTCGAAGCAGAAGGGGAAAAAAAAGCAGCTTGTTAATTTGTTACACTCCTGTCATTCCGCAGCAAAGCACGCACCAAACCCACGATGCTGTCCCATTCTACAGCTACACTCGTGTCACGCCCGGAGTGTTGCAAATGGGGCATTGCACTTTTAATGGAAAGTCGGAGTAGGATGCGTCCTTGGGAAGTTAACCTTTCCACTCGTTGTTGTCTAGGCGAGTTGTGGAGGCCTGAGGCGGGGATTGGACCTAAAGGGGCTGGAGGGACTGGTGAGTATGAAGGATGGTTCTTCGCGAAGCAGAGATGGAGCCGAGCCTGGGCCGGAGATCTTGGAATTCAATTTAATCAATCATGGACTAAGATTCAGGGGAGGAGAGACGAGTATTTTAACTTTGATTTTAAACTCCTTGAGGATTATCGTCTCCACTAGCGTCTTCAGTCTCCGTATCTCCTCCTCCACAACCCTCGTCCGCTTCAGGCTTAAAAGGCATTCCTACAACTCCTTCTCGAAACTCTACAGCATTGGGTAGCTGCGCCCCACCACTTTGAGTCGCTAGTTGATCTCGCTTTCTCCGGCCGAATTAAGACTCTCGAGCATGGTCAATTGGGAGTTGAGCAGGCAGAGCATGCCCTCCAAACAGTTGTGGCTAGAAAGACTGCGCTAATCACAGCGCTAAGATTTCTTCTAGAGTTCTTATCTCATGTTTTCTATTACGTCGAGGAATTTCGTGAACTCTCCGGGCTTGGACTTGCTGACCACGCGCGAGAGGTGTTGAATCTTCCTGATTGCTGACACGAATTTCGATAGCAGCGATTCCACCGTCTTGTCGTACTATTTGGATTTCCTATTCTACTTGAGCATGGAGACGACCTTGCTTGGCCCTTCGAGCAGCTGTTCGATCTCGACCTGCAAGGCCAAGGTCTGCAATTTGAGTTCGCAGTAGGCCTTGACATACTCGGAGGGCTACTAGTAGCAATCCACTCGCACCAGGTTATACTAGTTGAGAGCTACCAAATACTTGTCGTGAACTGATTTGATATCGATTTTTGCTAGCTTAAAGACTGAGTCCTTGAGGCTCCTGATGATGTTGATTCCCACATCCGTGAACATCGCCTTCACGATTTAAGGCACACTGCTGCTCAGCAGGACCTTGGCTTCGCTAAGCAGGTTGCGGAACCTGCCTGTAAGAGACTAAATTGCCGGGTAGATCTTTGGGTCCTCGATCACGATGTGGGATAGCGAGTGGCAATAGCAGCGCATCAAGGAGCACTTCTCATCGGCCTCAATTAGGAATTACTAAGTGAAAATGCATTGAAAGGGCTTTTTTAACAGTCCATTCAGGATCAGCAGTGAGCTGTTGGCGATAGCAATGGCCTTGTCTCGCTCCCGAAGTGAGTCCTCCTTGAGTTAATGGTATAGGACGATGAGCTCCTGCAGGATGAGGTGGAAGTTGCGGTAGAACTCTGCGGCCGGGAGGAGGTGGTGCTGGTACTTGAGCTGAATCGTCTCGAAGAACCACTCCTACAATTACTCTATTTTTATTCTCTTCATGGAAGAAGAATATTAGCGAATATTGCAACTACTTCAGCGGCAAAAACAACAAGCAGACCTCGTCCTAGCAAAGTACTCTCGCAGGCCTATCCTCGCTGACCGCCGCGTCATTGACCACCGCACTCTCGAACACCGTCCCTCCAAGTCTCCCCAAAAACTCAAGAAAAAGCGAAACAAAAGTCAGGAGACGGAAAGCGAGAGCTAGCCGAAGAGGAGCTCGGTGGAGAAGGGGGAGGAGAAGCACAAGTAGTTTGGGGAACTAATTCTCAGCTAACTGACTGCAGATCAATATCTGGTTTAAATGAACGAGACCCTGAGGAGGCAGAACGGATAGGTCATGGAGTTTCTCAAGTTCAGCGCCCCCGAGAAGGTCCCTGACTGGAGCGACCAGCTTTCCCTCATCCTCGAGAGACAAGACCTCGAGCTCCTTAGGCTCAGGGAGGAGAGCGATTGGCTCAGAAGTTTCCCCTCCGACAGACTGACAGTCTAGCAATTGCTTTATGAATGACAAGCACTATAATTTCATTCAAATATTTTCTAATTTATGATAAGACCGACCTTGAAGTATTGGTCGCAAGCAAACTTTTTGCGGAGCGACTTGGAGATGCTTTTGGCGGGTGCTGCCTGTAAGAATATGGATAAGTGAGAGGCACAATACCTAAGCTCTGATTCAGAGCTTTAGGATAATCTGAAGAGGATTCCAGATTGATTTTCCTTGTTACTCAAGCGAAAGATCATATAGATGGAGGAAGCTGCGATTATCGACCCTTTGAATCGGTTGAATTGCGAGTCCAAAAGACTCAGCTCGCAGATGTACTGGGCCAGAGCTTTGTCCTTCTGCTCCAGTCCACAGGCCTTGCCAAATATGTTCAGGAAACTCAACGCTGACGGAGAGTGGATATTGAATTGGCAGATTGAAAGAACCAAAGCCTCCATCTCAACGATCTCGCTCTTCTAATAAGTGTTAGCAGTGAGGTAGACGAGTTCCTTGAGAGAGGGGACGCGGTAGGTCTCCTCGAATTTGGCGGCTATGAGCAGACATGCTACGCCCAGCAGCTGGAACCTATTCTTTTTAATTTATTGCTAGTGCATAAACCGATCGAGTAGTCTCGTCGTGAGGAAAAGAGTTTCCTCATCCATCTTCAGTTTGAAGTGGACTTCAACCAGCCAGTCCATCAGGATACCCCGCATCGACTACACCACCTCTGCTTGTCTCTCGTATAGATTCCAAGGACGCACCTCTTATCTGCTCAATATATAGCTAAGGATCTCTCCGCTGTATTATTGCACGTAACGATCCTACTTTGGCAGATTGGGAATCGGATCTCTGGCTCCTTTGACTTTGGTAAGCTGGGGATCAGGGATAGTTTTGAGAGGATGTTGGAGGACAAGGAGCGGCAAGTGTGGATGCTGGTAGTTGGAGACGTCCTTGCCAAAGAGACGTTAGGTGACGGGACGAGCTAAGTGCAATCTGTTCTCGTTGTCCAATAGCATGATTTAACAGTTATTATAACCAACAGCTAGCTTTTATCCTTATTATGATGCTACTGACGTGTTGGATACTTGCGTCGGCAGCAAGTCCTACCAATTATTCGCGCGATCCCAGGGCGCTACTCACTTTGATAACGCTTTCACCAATGCCCACTGCTGTCGCCTTCCTGAGCTAGTCCTTGGAATGTCCTCCCCTCATCAGCACACTCCTTCCTATCTCTGTTCAAAAACGCTAATGAAGCAGACTTAAGGGGGGCCAACCTCGCTATTTTCAATTGCTCTGTCTCGCCCGAGTTCTAAATCTGCGACGTGCAGAAGCGGAGCCTGCCATTCGTGCTGCTGATCCAGCCAGGCCTCAACGTCCCACAGAACTTCAAGCAAGACATCCTGTACGATCTTTAGCTGCCTGGCAAACTCGAAAAATCAGTCTCTAAACTATACAACCTTTACAGCTACTAGCTTCGCAATCAGCAGGACTAGGATAATTTCCTACAACAAAATTGGAACTGTCCCAGGATTATCTACATGTCCTCCAGGTCCTCCTCTTTAAAACATTACCGCCTTCTCACAGGACTGTTCAGATACAATGTCGCTTTCGCTCATACTGTCAACTATTTGCCCAAGATTGTGGGACAGCAGTCCGGAGTCTTCTTCGACTGCTAAACGAGGCGATTCATCCAGGTGGGGACAATCGATGACCTGTAGACGTATCTGAGCGGTCGAGCAACTGGAAAGCATGAGATCTGGGTTGGAGCAAAAGAATAAGGGGAAGAGTAGGAGTAGATTTAAGAAGAGTTGAAGGAACGGTTCGGGCTGCTTTCGATCTAGGAGTACGATGCCCTGCTAAAATCAGAGTAGCGAGTCCTGATCTTTTTGGGCTACAAGCCTGACGATGCCTTCTAATACCTTTACTCCAAAGCCAAACTCGCTTTCCGCTTTCAGATTGCTGACGTTCCTCTCATCAATAAACTTGCTTACCCCAAAAACACCATCCTCTACCTCCCTGCTTCCTCCCGCCGCAAGGCTCGGGACAAGAAGTACTTTCAGTTCCAAGAGGGCTACTAGATTCTCGAGTCCATCAGCAATAGCATGGAGGACGGGGCAGTAAACTTGGCCGACGAGGTTGACCTGCAGACTTATGTGTCTGAAATATCGCAACACCAGCAGAGCGTGGCTATTTTATTTTACGAATAAAAGATTCCGTTCATCTTCAAGGCTCTGAGCGACCTGGCTGGCCTAAAAAGCTAAATCCTTTTTTACAAAATGCGCCGTCCATCCACTGCTCTCCGCTAGAAGCTAAGACTGACTTCGATGCCTGAGCTGGTGGTCTACTCGGTAGGTCGCTATGAGTAGGACAAAATAACAATCAAAGTGAGCAGTCTGCCCCTTAAGAAGGTTACCTACAACGATGTCTTGATCTACTTATCTGAGTACGCTCCTTACTTTAGAACTTAACAACTAAAAGTTAAATAAATATTAGAGCTAGTCCACCCTCAACAATTCAAGAGGCTCTGCCGTAATTCCGATTGCTACTTGCTAATAGCAGACGGGTCTTACGGCAAGGAGCTTTAGCGATCTCTCCAAGTTCTGAGGTAGGCAAGTCCCCTTTCACCCTAGGCCAAATTCCTATTCGTGAATGGAGAATGCCACCACTAAATCCTTACTGCACTTGAGGTGGCGCCAGACTAACTGCCTAGTCTGGTGTTTTTGAACAGCTAAAGAAAGTATTTCGGCAGGCTCAAAGGGCCCTTTTCTCTCTAAGCTCTTACTGACTTTATCCAGACTATCAATAAAGGCACTTTCCGTCTAAGCCGCTACTCCCGAATCCAATTCACTTTGAAGGATTGTGAAGAAAAGCGCTACTAGGTTCCCGAGGTAAGTTAGTAGGAACACCAAGAAGTGCCAGAGCAGACTCGCAGGAAGCGGAGAAGGAAATACAATGACTAACTGTGAGTATCAAGTATCAAGTATATTTAAATGAAATTTGGAAAAGGACAGGTTCTAATTCTGACTTTCCTGGGGTACGCTGGACTCCATGCAATGAGGTCCGCCTGGCCCTATGCCAAACCCAAACTCATTCAGTACACTGCAGTAGAAAAGGGAATCATTGATTTCACTTACATCTTCGTCTATTCATTCACCCTTCTCTTCTTCGGGTGGGTCGGTGACAAGTACTCTGCCAAGTATTTTACTGGATTGTGCTAGCTTCTGGCTTCAATATCTTTCTCCATCTTTCCCATCGTCAGCTGGCTTTGGGGCCCCAATTACGGAGTTCTGCTGGTCGGAATGGCATTAAACGGGGTATTTCAGAGCGCGGGGTGGCCGGGATCGATGAGGCTGGTGAGCAATTGGTATGGTAAGTAGAAAAAGGGACTGATTCTGAGCATCTGGGCTTCATCGGCTAACGCAGGAAATATCATTGGCGAACTAACTTCTCAAGTTCTTTTTAAGTACGGTTACAGCTACAGTGCGACAATGCTGCTGGCAGGCACCACTAGCGCCCTTTTTGCGACCTGCCTACTGTCGTTTTTGGTGTAAAAACCGTAAAGATAACAGCTGATCGATGAGAGAGAGCAACAAATTTTAATGGAAAGAGAGCACGTGTAGGTGGGATAAAGCAACAACTTCATCGTGGCCAAACTCAAACTGGCCTTCTCTGCTTTTTTTATTCCGAAAGTTCCTCTATACATCCTCTCTTACAGCCTACTCAAAGGCATCGTTTACGGCTTGCTCTTTTGGCTTGCTTAGTTTCTCGCATCAAAGAACTAGCAGATTAAGGACAACACAGGACTCATCAGCGCCATGCTCGATGTTGGCACCTTTCTAGGCGCAGTTCTGATAGGCATCCTATCCGACAAGTTTGATCGATATGCTCTTTTCATAACCCCTCTACTCGGGGCGTCGACCTTGATGCTCTTGCTTGGTGACTTTGTCTTGGGAGAGGCCTATATCGGCTATTGTATTTATATGGGATGCATAGGACTACTTTATGGAGGGCCTTACAATCTTATTTCCACAGCAATTGCGATAGACTTGGGGAACTCAGGCACCAAAGAGCAGGTCGCTGGAGTGTCTGCAGCCATGGAGGGCACTGCAGGACTGGTTGCTGGGTTAACCCAGCTCATCCTACCATTGCTGGGAGTGAACTAAATCTTCATTCTGATGGGTAGTTACTGCTGCGTGGCGTGTTTGGCAACGATGCCTCTGCTTAGACGGTAGTTCAGTTAAATAAGAAAGAATGAGTTATGATTCACATGTGTGCAAATACTTTTGTGGTGAAGGTCTTTTTAGCGGGGTTGTACTGCGTCACGAACTGCGTAGGCACGTTGTAGAGGCTTGACTCGTCTCCGTTTTAATCCACATAGCTAATGTTAAGTTCGCATACGTTGGAACTTAGGACCTCCGTCGCAGATTATTAAGGGTTGGGCAGGATTATCCGCACGGTCTGGCATTTGTCCACTGAGACAGAGGGGGCGTACTTAAGGACTTGCAGATTGACTTTGTCGCAGTTATTGATATTAAGTTCGGAGATGCAGGAGTCAATGACCAGGTTAGAGTTGGCGCAGTTGGAAAGTTGTGCAGAGTTGCACTTTTTGGGGATGATGAAAGTGCAGTTGGTGCAGTTCTCGAAATTGAACATCTTATCGATGCCGACTTCCTCCTCCTTAAATGTTATTTTCTAATCCTTGGCATTCATTAAGAAGTAGCCACTTTTTACCCACTCCTATTTTCTCACCTTTGCTTTCTACACCTTTTTTTCTTATTTCTTCTACTACTGCTTTTTTTCCGAGCCTTTATTTGAAGGAGCTTCTGCTTCTGACCAAGAATCGCTCCCTCCGAAAGAAATTCCTCCTTTGAATTATTTGATGGCGTAGGCCTTTAGTTACTTTAGAGCCTAGAGTAACAGCTTGATCCAAGCGTTGACAGTTAGAACTTTGTTGACTCTGAACTTATTTGCATAGAACTAGGAGGTTTCAAGTGAGGACTGAATCTGGACTTCAGGGAGAGTGGAAATGACCCACTTGAAGGCGTCTATGTAGTTCTTGATGGAGGTGGCGTGGTGAGCAAAGTCCTTGGAATTTCTCTAAAGCTATGCAGCCTTTGATTTTAGCATGTCGAATTCCTATATAACCTTTTTCTTTTAATCCTATGTCGGGACTCTTCTTGCAATTGATTGCTAAAGGATCTTTCGCATCCTCTAATAGCCCTCCTTCACAAGCTCATTTAGGCCTTTAAGCTGGGGGTCGAGCTCGTGTGCTGCTGCGAAGGCATCCGTGAATTTCTGGTGAGTGGGATTTAGAGGGGTAAAGTCGAAGAGGGGCCTAGCAGCAGTTTCTCCGGTGAGGGCTTGTTGGAGCAAAGCGATGGCCTGAACTACTTTTGCCTTATCCATTATAAGATATTTCACATCAGAATTCACTTATCCTTACGCTTAATGAGCCGATTTATTTTGCTCTAAGCCAAGATCCGAAGTTACTTGTAACTCAGCAGCTTGTTACGCTAGTCCTCCTTAGTTTACTACCCCAGTCTTGACAGAAGCATCTTTACGTCCTGTTCTAAGTGAGATTAGCTACGCAACAACCTCGAAGGAATGCCCTCCTTGGAAAGCTCGTTGGCCCGCTACTAAAGCAGACATACATTTTCTTGCAACTGCTTTAGACTGGAATCATAATGCTGAGAGAACTATATGTTAAGCTTCTAATTGAGAATGGAACAAACTTTTTCAATGAGGGAGTTGCGACTCGACTTCGAGGAGCAAGTTTTAAGCATGGACAGTGTGGAGCAGTCACTGCCCTAATAAGATTTGTTTCTGGCCTCCAAATTCTACTCCTCGGAAAGGAGAGCCTGCTCCTGCCTAAGCGCCTAAGCGAGTTCGTCGAGTTCTGAGTCCAGAATGTAGAGGGACTTATACAGGTTAGCGGTTTATTGCTCCTTCAGTTTGAATTTAGCGACTGCTTATTATAAGTTTTGGCTGTTGGTGATTTTTAGTAGATTCTGGTAGAAGGAGAGCGTGTTTTTGAGAGAGCCGATGCTCTCCCTCCTTCTCCGGATTTCGTCGAGAACGTAGTTTTTCTGCTTCGAAAATGTCTGGTGGGTTATAAAGGTCGGGTGCTAACTTGTGGAATTGAGCAGCTGTGAGAGGGATTAGTTTTTTTGGTCATTCTCGTAGTATACGATTTAGGTGATCAGCCTTTTCCTGCTATTGGTTGAGACCTTGAGGTCTTTCAGTCTCTTGACCCTGCCTTCTCGCACATTCCGTTCTTTGGCCTTTAATTGTTATGACATCTTTACTATTTCCATCTAGGTCTATTTGACCTGCTGCCTTAGTTCTTAAGTTGCTGTTCGGACCTGTTAACGCTGTCTTCTGAACTAATCTACCTCCAGAATCAGTCTCTTGTTCTATTAACGCACTTCGTCTATCTTTGCGCGGTATAGACTGATTTGTCCTTAAATCTTGCTGGCCTCTTAGAGAGGGGGGACGGAGATGAGTTTATTTTAGCGAGCAGCAATCTGAGCGAGGGTCTTGAGTTTGAGTGCTTCAGCGCGGAGTCGCTTCGAGACGAGGATGTGCTAGAGCTGAAGGCGGGAGAGCTGGGACCTGTTTTGCTGTAAGAATTGCATTTATACCCTGATTCAAGATAGACAAAACTGCTAGAAATACAATTTATAGCCTTTTTTGGACCACCCCTTCACGCTCTCCCTATGCTCCTCCCAGCCCTTCAGCTGCCGCTTGAAGCTCTCGATTTACACCGAACGCTCATGGAAAAGTGGACCCACTTCCACCAGCAGTTGCGAAAGTTTATTGTTCACGTTCACCATGAACAGCTTACAGTAATGCTGACCAGTGACCCGCAGCACGATAGTCATCAGGTTTACCAGGTTCACATTCTTGGGCATCTGGATTATGAAGTTGTCAGAAAATTTGACAGCGTGTTCAAGAATTTTAGTAAGCGGAGGATTCATTATGGAGTCGATGGGTTCTGTACTGTACTTGTCAATATTAACTCCGCCCCAGGGAGGACACAGGATTATCAAGTCGACTTTGAAGGGCTTAACCTCGAAAAAATCAGCTGCAAATGCCTAAATCCTCTCTTAGACTTGGTAAATGCTTGCATTATTTCGTAGCTTCTCAATTTTGTCTGAACAGATGTCTGAGGCCCAATACCGCTCCACTCCCCCAGCGAGATGCACTGCTAGTCCTCCCACTCCAGCGAAAGCATCATAGACAGTTCCGGCGAAATTGTGTTCGAAATTGAGATGGGCGAGGAGGGCCTTGGAGATGGGCTCGGCAATGACGCTGTACCAGCTTTCGGAGTCCATCTGTATGCCCTTGTCAAACCTCTAAAAGAAAAAATATCTCTTCTTGAAGTAGATTTAAAGTTTCCTGGTCACTCCCATCTCAAGCTTATCCTTCTTGCTCATGCCGCCAGCCGCCATCTGCAGCTGGAAGTTCTTGCGGTGGAAGACGAGGAGCACGGAGTCGAGCAATTCAGGGAGCGGGAGTAGTAGGGGCTTGGGATCGAAGAGAAGGTCAGCGTGGTTGTGCGGACGCTGTTAGGCTTCTTCGTCGGCCTGCATTATAAATCAAAAGTAATTTAAGATTGAGTCTAACGTTAATTTCATATGTAGAAAGTGATTCAAGACTACAGCTACAAACTGACAGACGTGCTGGGGTCAGGCTTCAGCTCAACCGTCTTCAAGGGGCTTCACAGGCCCACTGCCACTCCCGTTGCCATCAAGGTCGTTGAACTCTCTAAGCTCAACGACATCGAGCAGCTCCTTCTTAGGAACTAGATTAAGGCAGTCAATACTATTAAGTCACCCTATGTGCTTTTGAATCAGTCAGTCCTAAAAACAAGCAATAATTTCTACATCATCAGCTAGTATTGCGAAGGCGGGGACTTAAACCAAAAGATCAAGAAAGGCATCTTCTCTGAGAAGGACGCGCTCAGATTCTTCCTTAAAATCGTGGAAGGATACTTGGCGATCTCGAGCGCCGGCTGCGTCCATAGAGACCTCAAGCCCTCCAATATTCTGATCAAGAACTCATAGCCCAGAATAGGAGATTTCGGCTTTTGCGATCACTCTCATGGATAAAAAGCGAATAGATTTTACAACGTAGGCTCTCCTGCTTACATGAGCCCCGAAGCCTACTTCGACACAGAGTATTCAAGCAAGAGTGACGTGTGGGCCTTGGGAGCTATCTTGTACGAGATGCTCACTCAAAAGCCACTTCTGAAGGGGGAGTACAACAAGGCAATCAATTAATTGTAGGACGAAGGCCTGGATAAGATAAAATCCCACTTTGATAAGTTCATAGTGGATCTCTTGGCTGGCTGCTTTAAATTATAGCCAGCGAAAAGATTTTCTCCATAGCAGCTCTACAATTATCTGCAAAAAGTCAAGCCGACTCCAAGCCCAAATGGCCAGCCAGTCTTCGTCCAAGTCTCGAAATTACACGCTAAGCCGTTGATCAACATCCAGGATGAGGAGACTCAGATAGCATAAGTCAAACAATTTGCACTCCCCTTAAGGCCTGTCACCATCATCCCAAATAAAAAAGAAAACATTCCCAATAACTACAGGATCTCCGCCTAGCTAAGCAGTGGCCCCAAAGAAGGACTGCTTTCCACTGCTCTCCTCAAACAGCAGTTAAATAACCGGCCTGTATAACTTGGCCCTTTGCTCAATAATCAATGCCATTAAGCGAAGAAGCATAATCCGGGTGGATAGATTAACCTTAAGCCGGGCTAGCTCAAGCTGATCCCCATTACGGTGGTAAAAAGTAGCTTAGCACCTCTAAAACCTGTAACTAATAGTTCTTAAGAAATCAAGCCTAACCTAGATTTTAGTAAAAGTCTCCTCAAATGTTTCAACTACCTTTTGCAGTTTAAATAGTCAGGCTCCCTTTTCGACCTGCTCGATCACCTCCTCCTCCTCATCATCAAACTCGTCAGCCTCTATCTTAATGCCGCCAAGCGGAGTCCTGAAGCAGTTTAGTCGGGGCATCTGCAGGACTAGTTTATGCAAAAAGTCAGTAAGACTAAAATTAATCTGCTTACTGACTGCTAATAGCTGAACATGTATCTATTTACTTCAGATGAGTATGAACCCCAACCAAAAATCGTCAGGAACATTCTAATCAAATCGGCACAGCAGCTCGGATAGTGGACAACATCTCACCCTCCCTTCCAGGCAGCCTCCCGAGCTTTGAAATGGCTATACGTAGTGATTTGCGGAGGGAGTGAAGATTGCCTTGAGGAGTGCGAGTAAAGCCTGTCGACAATCAGGACTCACATTATGAGTTATGTTCAATGATTTTATAATCATGCTACTTGCAGCTTCACCTATATTATTTAAAGCTTGCCTGAACTGACTTACTAAATGGTCAGCCAGCACTCCTTAAGCATTTTGCTATTCTGCCCCAAAAAAACGAATTCCAGTTACTGTTTGCCCTGACCCTGGGTCTCAAAGCTCTGAGGCAGACATTTAAAGACCCAAGGGTGGCTGGCCTTCGTCCTAATTTTACCTTTGAATGCGCGTTTGTTACTGTAATTAAAGTAGATGACTTTGCGTTGCCCAATCTAAAGTGTGCACTAAAGCTTGGCTATAGGCTCGATTTTATCTATTTCTAATCGAAATAGCCACCGATAGATACACTTGTTCTATCTCTTGCATTCTAACACCACTCCAAACACTTACTATTTCCTGCACACATTTAAACACACCTACAGAAAGCAGAGAGGCCCTTTGTGGCTCGACTTGGACAGCAGGCTCAGTACATGCGGATGTGAGGAAACGAATTGATCAGTGTCCAGAATGCGGAAAGGAGTGGGGACAAGGCGAGTGACTTGGTGGCCGAAAGTTGACTTTATGCTGATTAATTTATAGGTCCACACCTTAATAGAAATTAATCTTAGAAGTTAATCTTTTTTATTATTCCTAAAAATAGCTGTGTTAAACTACCCCTACTGTCCTCTCACTTTAACTCTAGGCACTTCACTTTCCAACTCACCCTCCACCCCTAAATCTCCCGCCAAGTAACCTCCCCCTTCATCCCTCTAAACTGGGATTAGCTGTTCCGAAGAAGTTCCCTAAGCGAGAGTTAGGAATAGATGATGATCAGTGAAGGTAGGGATGCAGGAGCAGCTAATTTTTGCTGAGAGGAGCGTTCGGGAGTTTTGAATAGCGAATATGGAATAGTCATGCCTGCCTGAGAAGTAGCTGTTCCTAAAGAATTTCAAAAAGATCTTGACTTCTTAAAACGCGTTTAATTTTAATGAATTTTATTATAATTTGATTTTACTGCCCCCCAGCTTCTCAATCAGGGACTAATCCGTCACCAAACTGCATTCCTCGCCCCCTAAGATTATGATCTGAGCACTGCCTTTTTATTAGCTTCCCCTTAACTGCAGCGGGTAGTACATGGGGCGGAACAAGCTAAGGACAATTTAATCAGGTGGACTCGAGGAAACTATTTTCTTGATAGATTAGTATTTGTTCTGCTCTTTGTATTTCTTGAAGTGTTAAGCAGTTGGTTGAAGAGATGGACGCTACAGGGAAGGATTGGCGACCTTGTGAATTCGCTGTATTTTACGCAGGTTTTCGGCAGTCTCTGCCTCCTAGACTATCTGGAGGGGCTACTCTATTAGAAGGGTCTGCTTCTAGCGCGCATAATTCACGAGAGTTCCTTTCCTACTTTACATCTAGACTTAAAGTTAGCATTTCAATTATTAATTGAAGCTGCAGTAAAGTTGGCACATCTGCACCCAGGAACCTTCACCGGGGTACAGGACATTTTCAATACTCAGGCTTCCAGTAGCAACTGGCCACTCGCATTAGCTGAACAGCAGCACGCTGGCCCGACCCCACCTTAGGAACTCCATCAATTAATTGGATAAGGGATCTTTTGCTTTCAATTATATGGTAAAGGATGGAGCACTGTTGGAAATTTGATCGACTAGCTCAAATGCATAGCCTTCCTCGACAACGCGCTAGTAGTGCGAGAATTCTGAGGCATTGTTATAATGGAGAGGCGGTGTTCGCCATCTAATAGATGCAGCCCTTAACTCGATGAAGATAGTGGGAGGAATATCGTAGGGATGTTGATTGTGGAAAGTGAGGGAGCGGAGTGTGAAGGAGAATCTGAGAAAGTTGTCGTTTTTCAGGTTGAAGAGGGTGCGCTAAGATTTAAAGCTTTTAGAAGGTCTTATTTATAATTTAGGATGTTTTTTGACTGATTAGCTTCCTACACACAAGGTAGCTTAGCGCCTCCACTTCCTGGCTGGACTTTTGGAGCTGTTGCACCTTTTACTCGGCACGTTTGAGAGCTTGGTTCATGAAGTTGAGTTGAGTGGCGTGGTGAGACCTGAGGAGGTCGATAGTTTGTCGCAGCTGGAGCTAGCGCTGGAGGGCTTAATCTACAAGAGTTTGAAAGTTAATATCCATATTTATATAAGTAAGAAAATGAGTTTGGAAAAAGCATACCCGATCAGCAATAGTTAAATATTACGCCATCAAATTCATATTATATATACATTGATCTCCCATTTAATATGCAATCACCACAGCACAAATTCAGCCAGCTTCTTGTCCAATAAATCCTTTTGGTACGAAGGCCCTTAGTACAGCACTGAGTCAGGCTTATCTATCACCTTCATTGTCTTCTTAGGCAGTTTCATTGTCACATTCCAGCATTTGATAAAGCACATTTACACCTGTTTGTCCTAAAATTCGAACCAAAGAACTCTGAGGAATAGCTTGAGCTTGATCAGAATGGTTTTTAGGGAGACTGTAATTTTCATCCTGATTGACGACTTGCCCTAATTCTTCATGTCCTAGTCATCTTTGAGGATCGCGATGAAGGTTAAAGGTACAACATTTTAAAAGTATAGTCCTATTGTGAGACGAAAGTCAAGAAACTTACCCACAAGGCTCATCGAGAATTATAGAAGTTCTGGATTGCCATATTTGAACCCATAGTAAGCATCCACCCACGATTCAATGTAAAATTACCCTCCCACTGTTCTGAAATCGATTAGGAGAATTTAGACTCCCACGTAAGCATTAAATTTAATGCCGAAATAAATGTTGATATACCCCACTGGCGTGTCTAGTGTTTCATTGAACTCGAACTTCAAGGCATCCAAGAGGTTCTCGGTCTTCTTAGCGAACAGGACGATCCTGCTTTATTTTTCAGGCTGTTCCTTGATCTTTTCGATGATCCCTTTCGCGTAACCTTCCGCTTGTTTGAGCTTGTCACATTTATCATAAGCCTTTTCTTTGAAATTTTAGAACGCTCGCCGGAGCATGTCCTTCACTTTGCCAACAAATCTGGAGATGACCTCAAGGGCCTTCCCTAGAAGAACGAACGGAGCTCTGATAAGCTTTTGAATGATAGGCTTAGACTTGAAAATGTCAGCAATCTAAAGGGCTGTGATCTGATCAACTTCGACAAACTGTTGAATTTGAAGGATAACATCATCAGAAATGTTGCTGAATTTTTACTTTAGCTTGGAGAGGTTGTAAGCGTTAAGATTGAAGATGTTTTTCATTGTAGTTCCGACCTCGTCACAACTCTTTGAGACGGCCTAAATGCGGCCTTCAATTGTTGACTTTAATAGGACTGACTTATCTAGAGCGAGTCTCAAATTTTTGAAGTAGTCGATGTCAAGCGACTTCAATCTCTTTTCGAGCGCGGTGATCCTTTTATCGACATCAGTGAAGTAAACCTCAAGGTTGTTCAGCGCCTCTCCTCTTGCGGCTTTAGCAATTTGTATCACTGTATCAAGCCGCTGAGCTAATTTAGGAATAACTGTTTTTTGGAGTGACGTGCAATTCCCGATCGTCCAGTCCAGTAATAAGTTGACCTCCTTCTTAAACAAACTTTGCGCAATGTTCAGTAGCTTTCTCAGATTTTAAGGGGCCTGAATCAGCAAATCGAAGCGGCTTTACTACAAAGCTGCCATCGTTTTATCCGCGAATGTCAGCTCAGCCTTTAGTTCCTACAAGTAGTCGTCGGGCAGGGAATTAAGCAGTTCAATGATTTACAAGATTGAATTAATGTTGGCTAAACTGAATTTTTTGAGGAGTACATCCAATTAAGCATATTGCGATTGCAGAAACGAGTCAATTGATTAAATCGAAACAACAATATAGTTGAAGTCCAACAAGTACAAGTTGATCATTTAATTTGCTATAACTTTGACGGTCAATTTTTTTATTTTGCTTAGGGCGTTGATCATGAGGTAGTAGCTGGTTTACTTTCCATAATTTTAAATGATTTAGAAAAGGCCGAGGGAGTTTTTTTTCAAATTTTGAGAATATTCATTTAAGGTGGCCACTTTGAAGTTGATGTCCAGTTATGTGAAGTTAAGATACCCAGTCTTGGCAATTGCCATCCTTTCGTCGGTGAGTATCAACAAGCTCTCCTGGAAAGGAATGATCTTATTTTTCACAATCTATGCGGAGAGGTAGATCAGTCTCAAGTCGAAGTCCAGATTCTTGATGACTTCCAGAAGACTATCTGCCTTTGCAAGGAAATCTACAAAATAACTCGTTTAGAATACAACGTCAATTTTTGACGTGAATTCAGCATCATAGTTTGTTTCCAGCTAAGCCAATATATCCTCAGTTAAATCGGGTAGTTTGAAAGTTGTGAAAAGGATAAGGGAACTATTTACAATGTTCTTGTACTTGAAGGTGAAATTGCCAAGCAAGTAGTAGCTCAGGTTGTTCAGCATATACACTGAGTTGTAGTATTCCTCGAAGGAACTATAGAATGGAGCGTTATCCGTCTGATTCTGGGCTATTTCAATGAAATCCTAGGTCCTGTTGTTCAAGAGCCTCATCTCCTTTACTTGGGCCCAAAAGTTACCTTGATAACTTTGCATTTTTTCCAAAAAATCAATGAAGAATTTGCTAGATTAAGTAAATGTCGTTTAATACTTTTTAAACGGATCTTAGAGAATACTTGTAAGTTTAGGTGGAATTTAAGCCAAAAAGCCCATAAACTTGTTGATGAAAGACTGCAAAATCGGGTTTTATTTTACGTCATCTAATTGCTTCTTATAGAAATCTTGAAGCTTGGGCAATTAATCGTTCTCCAGTTCGAAGATCTTGAGGTTTGCTGCTGGTAGATTGTTAGTCAGAGAGTTTATTAGCGATTCTGAGAGATTTCTGAGTAGAATTTGGTTGATCATGTCAGGGCCAACCTAATTTAAGTAATTAACTATCAACATATAATTAGGGACTTGGCCGTTGAACAATTATTGCTAAAGAATGACGTCGTTCATTTTTTGATCAAGCCAGTCGTAGATTGACTGATCATATTGGTTGCGTTCCTTCTCTTTAAGGTTGAAAATATTAGAGGCTTGAGTAAAATCATTTAAATAATTTCCTACTTTATCAGAAAATTTATTGAATTTTGGAATAGAAGCTTTGAATTGGACCAGAGACTGTTTATCATACCAATCCCAAGCGATCCCACAAAATAGACCATTTGGCAATCTGCACTTCCAATACCTATAATCGTACCACTATAAAACATATTTAAAAAATTTTGTAAGTTCGTTACATTACTTCTTAATAGATTATAAAGCAGATATATATTTTTGGCATGCTGCTTTCCACTAATCGATGCTTACGTACATATCCTTAAAGGATCCGTAGGTACTGGCCTAAGCAGAAAGATATATCTAACTCTCAGACAGTTTCTGAACAAATTTTTGACCCCAGTTGTCTTTGTTGTACCTGCTTACCAATTAATTTTACCGCTGGCGTTGATCACCGGGCTAACTGTAAAATTGGCTTAGCATTTAACTGAACACATTTATATATTCGCCTAGCACATTCGAAAGGTCTTTAATTTGGCTGCTGCTTTTCTTCTTTAGCTAATCAAGCTGAGCCACTGTTGGTTTTAAGCTTGTCAGTTCAACCTTCATTTAATTCACAAGTTGATCCTTCAATTGCTTCTATTTAGTCAGGAGATCGAGGAAATAAGTATTTCTTTCTTTCGCCGTGTCTAACGCCGGCTTGAGCTATCCAGGATCAACGTGCTTCTCCCATAGCAGCTGAACAATGCTGGTCAGAACATTGTCAACGGCTATCATAAATTTTTAAGTTGTGAGCTTGTTAAATTAGAGGAGCTTTTAAGCTTCGGTCTTAAAGCTTAATATGTAATTGAAGACCGGCTGAAGTGCATCCAGAGACTTTTTATACTCATTTTTCAAAAATTAGTCGTTGATTACTTTATCAGAGGCAACCGTGTTCCTGCCTGAGATCTCCTTGTTCAGATCCTTAAACTAGCTGTTGAGCTTACATTAAAATGATGTTCTTCTGCAAACTTCCTGTATCGCCTATAGCTAGCTTTGAGCTTGCTATTTCAGCTCCTAAACAGCAAATTTACCGTCCTATCGAAGTGAAGTCAACTTTTCCGCTCTTTCGACCACGCAGGCCTTTATTTTCTAGTTGAAAATCTTCATGAGTTCTTCCAAATCTTTTTTGAATTTAAGTGCCTACGCGTTCACGTCGTTCTCTGTTGAAACTTTCAAGATGATGTTGGCCACTTATTGGAATTTGGGCTTCATTTCTGTTAGGGAGCTTTACCCTTGCAACTTTTTGAAGGCCTGAACTCCCTCTGCAAGTGTTTTCGTCAACTCGAAGACCGATTGGAATTTTTCTTTGTTTTTTATAATAAACTCTATTACTCTGAGTAAAGTTCGACTCAGAGTGATGGGAGGAGTAGTTTTTACAAATCGTTGCTACATGATGACAAGCTACCTGGGCCCAACATTTGCATAGGCTCCACCTCCTGCAACAAATGTGGGAATGTACTTGTTACTTTCGTTGACGCATTTGATGCTAATATAGTACTCTATGTAGCCTTATACTCTCTGCCCGAAAAAGCTAGTTTTGATTATGTATTTTTTCTATTTGAAGTCCAGGAAGGTGATGCCCTCGTCAGTTATGTCGAACAATTATCTCCTACGAGATGGGACCTTTGGTATTACTACTTCTTGCTTGTTCTCAATAGCCTTCAGTTTAAATTAGTTCGTATTTTTGCTTTTCTCTAGCTTGTTGTATTCAAAGAAGGTCTTCAAAAGAGTCATATTGATACCCTCCAACTCATACTCACTCAGATAAGCAACTTGCAAGCTCTCAATAGTCACCATATCTTCATTTTTCAATTTGGCTGCCTACTCTCCCTTTTCCTAAACATTCTTAGTCGTTGTATTGGATGAGAGTCCGTTGATCACCATTCGGCTGCCTTGAAAGTAAGCCGCCTAAGTGTAGTTGAAGTAATTGTTGGATTTATATGGGTCCTCTGGTGCCTTTTCGAAAGTTTTACTTAACTTCAACAAGCCGTTTTACTCCTCCGATCTGTAGTACTCGGTAATATTGCCAATGCCTGGCTTATAGGTTTTAAAGCCATCCTAGAGAAGGTAGAGACTCTTATTGACATTAGGAATGACCAACTCGATTAGCTTGGGAATCATACTTTTGAAGCCTGGTTAAAGGTCCTCTGGGCACTGGATGTCGTAAATCTAGTTTATTGTGAGATTGTATGAAAACCTGAAATTTAGAAAATTTTTTGCGTATTGAGAAAATGAACTAGGGATGTTGATTTTCTGATCCTTCTGGCCATCTTCTGGGACGGGCATTTTTTCGACATCGGGAAATATTTAATTGGTGTACTCCCTGCCCTACCCGCTTACTGTCAAGTTTTGTACTACATACAGCATCCTCATGTGATCCTTTTAGAACTTCTAGCAAATCATTCTAACAAAGAATGTAGTGTTAGAGTAGCTGGACTAGGTGCCCTTAATATAGGTGGTATTTTTGTAAAGTTTGTAATTGTAAGTGACATTTTAGCCGAACGAATATTTGACAATCTGTTGCTTGGGGAGAAAATAATAGAGCAGGACGGCCATACCCGCAACTAACGAAAAAGAGATGAAAATAACCAAGGAAGCGATGACCTTTTTGGAGGGGCTTAAAATTTAAAGGGTGCTTTCCTTTTCTTAATTACTCATTTAATTAATAATTATTTATGAGTGATAAAATAATTTAAGAAGGTTTGGCATGATTCAACAAATTAAAATTTCTGCATTCATACTAGTCTAAATATTTTAATTCTTTTTTTCTTTTCTTTTCTTTTTCCTCTTCAATGAATTTAATTGATATTCTATTTAGATTTACCCCCAAATTTATTGGATTTGATTAGTTAAAAATATCAACTTAAGGATTTGAACTCCTTAAACAATTATTGTTAGAATTGAGTTAATTATTGAAAAAATATTTAAAGGCATTCATTGACTCTTTTAGTTTAATTAGATCTTAACTATTTTTAAATTTATAAAATAATTCGATTATTTTCCTCCATTTTCATTACATTTTATAAATGAATTACACCAGTAACGCTATTTGAAATAATGATCCTGAATTTTCATTGAAAATAAATAAAAAGTAATTATGGTCTACTTCATAAGAGATTTATTGAGAAAGATAAATCAAAAAAGCTAAAGAGCCTCCTACTCATCCCCCTTGTCATCGAAGGACCATATATTATCTGTTTGCTACTCTTTTGATTATCCAGATATATTCAACCGGACTTTTCCGTTAAAAAACTAGGCCTATTTCAGAAGACACCAGTCGAATACATAGTCAAAAGGCATAGACAATCTGTTTAATACTTCCTTAAAAAGTTTCCTTAGGAAGGTGTAATCAGGCTTTTCCTAGAATTTGAGGGATCTAGTGTAATTTATATAAGTTGCAAGCTATATTGGCAAGCCTTTACAAAGAATCTCGACTGGTATGCTCAGCTTTCTTTCTGCGATCTTTAAGTACTTTTAATTTTTATTGTTTACTCTAAGACCTTGCCAAGGCAAAGTCCCTTTCAGCAAGTAGACCAGGAGATAGCCGATGGATTCGAGGTCGTCTCTCCTGCTTTGTTCGAGCCCCATGTGAGTGTTGATGGAGGAGTATCGGGCAGTGCCAGTGAGACTCCTGCCTTATCGGTAAGGGATGTGGTTGTTAGAGTTGTCCCTAAATTTTTTGCTAAGGCCGAAATCTACCAGATAGAGTATGTGAGAGTTTTATCCGATTCCCATCATAAAGTTTTAAGGTTTGATATCTCGGTGCAGGATCGACCTATTGTGAACAGCCTATATCCTTTGTATTATCTGGTCTGCAAGCATCATCACACTCTTTAGCGAAAACGACTTATTGCAGATCGAGAACAAGTCGTCCAAGTTTGGTCCGAGCAGCTCCATGATCATCAGGTTGCACCTCAATTACTGTCCGTGCCATATCACTGATGGAATACCTTGGCTAATTAAATATGTACGTTCCTTTTAGCAGCTTAAGCATCTTAATTTAGTTTTGGAGAGTAGGAAATTTGCATTTTTCATCCTATCTCTTGAGGGCATAATTTGAGATACTATTTTAAACCTAGGATACCGCATAAATATCACCGAAAGAGCCAGCCCCAATGGAAGGACCCACTATGAATTTCTCTCCGATGACCTCTCCTTTCAAGTCCATTTTAACTCTGGGAATATTATAATTGCATTTTTAATGATATATCGATAGCGTAGAGCGCTATTAAGAATAAAATTGCACTAAGTTATTATAATGAGGCATATATGCGAAGAGTTTAAATATAATATGCCTAGTGCCAGCCGACTTGGATCCATTATCTAAGTAATGTAAAATGAACTTATATGGTGAGAACCCGACCCATCTACCCTCAGCTATGGGACATTCTTTTAATAGGTAGCGATTGATCCTTAAGACTTAAAGACTAATAAATGACTCTGGTTGTTTAAATGCCAATTTACATTTAAAGTAACTAAAGAACTTGAAAAGACTTTGGAAAATAAATAGAAAAGATAAAAAAAGTAAGAAATTTCTGTCTGTTAGATAGAAGCTACAACTTATTTGCAATCATAATTAATGCAGATGCTATATATAGTGCTCACCCTTGTTGAAATTTTATGAAAACATACAATTTTAGCAAAACTCATATTTTTGCTTCCCAATCCTCGTAAATAACTCAGTTGGCACGCTGAAGGCTTGGGTTTAAAAGTCACACCATGAAAAATGTGGAGCTTCCATTATGCTTACTAAAAATTAACAACGTTGATAATTTTAATGCACTGGTTAATTATCTGTTTTGCTGGGATATCCAGCCAATTTATTTCTAGCCCTTCTCTCAGGGGTTGGGGTTGGGGTTGGGGTTGGGGTTGGGGTTGGGGTTGGGGTTGGGG